>VMDR010003869.1:0-66560 GCA_007922815.1 Macrotus californicus | reverse complement strand
TGTAGGATACGCAATACCCTGTCAGGTCCTTTCTGCAAGAACGTAGTTGGTCAGATAAGACAGACACAAAAGCTAAGTAAAAGCACAGATCTAGTCATAGTGCAGCTTGGGTTTATTTGCCAAATGATTGGCACGTCAGCTCTGTAAACTCAGGACAATGAGACCTCTGGAGGCCGAAATGGTCTGTAATGTCTTTGTGGAGGAGAAAGGACTTGGGCTAGTCCTGGAAGAATGAGTCAGATCATGGTTCAGATGCGGTGGATGGGAGGAAGGTGTAGAGAATGAGGGCCTGGGCTGGAGGGTGCTCAAGGAGACAGGTAGAAGCAGAAAGGAGTGGGAATAAAGCTGAAGGGCAGAGCAGCAGGCTGGAGAAGGGCTGGAGCACGAGACTGGGCACTTTGGGAGCCGTCTACTTCAGAGTATGAACGGACTGGATTCGTTCTGCCCACGAACGGCTGTCTCTCCCTTTCCATCCTGCCTGCAGCCTCCGGGTGAACCGCCCCTGAACCACAGCCGCAGGGACAGGCTGTGTAGTCCCTTTTGCCCCACGAATCTCTTTTTTTATATATATATATTTTTTATTGATTATGCTATTACAGTTGTCCCATCTCCTCCCCCCCACTCCGCTCTGCACACCCCTTCCCCACCACACTCCCCCTCTTTAGTTCATGTCCATGGGTCATATATACGAGTTCTTTGGCTTCTACATTTCCTATACTATTCTTAACCTCCCCCTGTCTATCTTCTACCTACCATTTATGCTTCTTATTCCCTGTACCTTTTCCCCCTCTCTCCCCACCCACACCCTGATGATAACCCTCCATGTGATCTCCATTTCTGTGATTCTGTTCCTGTTCTAGTTGTTTGCTTAGTTTGTTTTTGTTTCCATTTTAGGTTCAGTTGTTAATAACTGTGAGTTTGTTGTCATTTTACTGTTCATATTTTTTATCTTCTTTTTCTTAGATAAGTCCCTTGAACATTTCATATAATAAGGGCTTGGTGATGATGAACTCCTTGAACTTGACCTTATTTGGGAAGCACTTTATCTGCCCTTCCATTCTAAATGAAAGCTTTGCTGGATAGAGTAGTTTTGGATGTAGGTCCTTGTCTTTCATGACTTGGAATACTTCTTGGCAGCCCCTTCTTGCAAGCAAGGCTTCTTTTGAGAAATCAGCTGACAGTCTATGGGCACCCCTTTGTAGGTTACTGTCTCCTTTTCTCTTGCTGCTTTTAAGATTCTCTCTTTATCTTTCATCTTGGGTAATGTAATGATGATGTGCCTTGGTGTGTTCCTCCTTGGGTCCAACTTCTTTGGGACTCTCTGAGCTTCCTGGGCTCCCTGGAAGTCTATTTCCTTGGCCAAATTAGGGAAGTTCTCCTTCATTATTTGTTCAAATAAGTTTTCCATTTCTTTCTCTTCCTCTTCTCCTTCTGGCACCCCTATGATTCGGATATTGGAATGTTTAAAGATATCCTGGAGGTTCCTAAGCCTCTCCTCGTTTTTTTGAATGCTTGTTTCTTCATTGTGTTGTGGTTGAATCTTTCTTTCTTTCTTCTGGTCCACACCATTGATCTGAGTCCCATTTTTCTTCCCATCACTGTTGGTTCCCTGTACATTTTCCTTCATTTCCCTTATCGTAGCCTTAATTTGTTCATCTAATTTGTGGCCAAATTCAACCAAGTCTGTGAGCATCCTGATTACCAGTGTTTTGAACTGTGCATCTGATAGGTTGGCTATCTCTTCGTCGCTTAGTTGTATTTTTTCTGGAGCTTTGATCTGTTCTTTCATTTGGGCCATTTTTGTTGTCTTGGCACACCTGTTACGTAGTAAGGGGCGTAGCCCTAGGTGTTCACCAGGGTGGGGGAACCCACGCTGCTGCTGCATTGTGACGCTGTTTGGCCCCACGAATCTCTTTTAACGTAACCTTTATTTCTGTAGATGCCCAGTAGTTTATTACAGTTATCCTGTGTGTATGTTTGGTACACCATTGTTTTGCATGGTCCCCAACAAAAATGGGTTTTAAAAATCATATTAAAGAGATACAATGAATTTCTCCAAAACCATGCGTACAGTACTCTCCCTACGCTGCACTTGCCCATCACATGGGTCTGGCCAGACACCTGCATGGCAGATGGCAGTCCAATGACTCCACCACCTCAGGCCTGCAGGGGGAGGGGTGCTCAGACTGGATGAACATTTTTCGTTTTTTTCCTTTCTGATAAAATGATGCAAAATCAGTCTTTATCACATAAGTACAAGAGGAAATACCTGCCACTTGGCTCGGTGTGTTTGGGAGTCACAATGGAAAGTGGCTCTAGGAAAATGAGCTGGAGGCACACACAGGGTCTTGGCCTCTAGAAGAAATTATGTTCTCTGTGCAGAGCACCTGAATTTCTTCTTAGAATAATTATTTAACCCTTTCAGTACAAGCCCTCTTTCCGCCGCGACACTCCCGCTGTACGAGGTGCCACGTCGAAAACGCGCACATAGCACATGGTCAGTCCTCCTTTGTGTGAAGACTTTCCTAACCTTATATAAGATCTATGCTTAATAAAACAATGCTTTTTTCCAAGTGTTGTTTGTAACTTTAATATTAAGAGATAGTTACATAAAATTCTATCAATTATATAAGTAAAATTTATAAAAATTATATACAGATGGATGCCGGGTATATCCGGCGCTCGTCCACACAGGTCATCAGATGGGTGCCGGATACATCTGGCACCCGTACCGAAAGGGTTAAGACAATGGAGAGATCATTGGCCACAATTTATTGAGCCGTCCCCACAACAAAGCTTGGCACCACTGTTTCTTTGAACTCACTGGAGAGGATATACAACTGCCTACCCACGAGCGACCAGGAAATTGTTTGTTTTCTGAGTGGTGGATACTTTATTTCAAACCCCCCTGGAGGAGGAATTGATTCCTTTTTAAATTTTATTGTTTAGTTGCAGCTTGCATTCAATAGTATTTTGTATTAGTTTCAGGCGTATGGCATAGTGGTTGGACAATCTTATATACTTTACGGAGTGTTCCCCCCACCCCATACTTCTGGCACTCTCCTGGCATCATGCACAATTGTTACAATATTATTGAGGTATGCCCTATGCTTTGTATCTCTAGGGCTACTTTGTAAGTGCCAATTTGTACTTCCAAATTCCTTCACCTTTTTCACCCAGTTCCCCAGCTCCTCTCCCCTAAGAATTGATTCTTCAGTGCATCAATTTCCTGGAACCCGGAGTTCCTGAAGTGTCTGCTTGGCTCCTTGGAATGGTCCCCTCGGTCTATATGCACGGGTGTCCTTGTTACTGAGCGTTGTGGCATGAGACTGATGGACACACGCACATTCCAGCAAGAGCGGACTGCCACAGCGAACCCCAAAGCTCCCTGCCCGAGTGGAGACTGTAGAACGAATAGTTTGTGTAGGGTGAGGCCCATTTATGCAGAGACAGACAGCCCCTGCTAGGGGCCCATTAACATATATGGCTGGGACTGGTGGCCTCAGGGAGGCACCACTGAAACTTGACAGGGGACAACCTACACCTCCTTGGGAGGGAGCACAGCCAGGCCACCCCAGCCACCCTCAAGTACTCTCTGCCCTTGCCCAGTCACACGCCAGTGCTGCTGTGCGGCCAGTTGTCCCCACTGCCACCATCCTGGTCCTGGCTGCCATCAGCCCCTGACCAGTTGAACAAATTCCCAGCTGGCCTCCTCCATTCTTCTCATACCCCACTCTAATCTCCGCATTGCTATTTAAAATACCTTTTAAAAAATTAGTTTCAGGCATTGATTGATGGGAGGTGATTACTCCCCCCCTTCATACCCTGCAGTGATCTGCAGTTGAAAACGCACAGTCTTCAACCAAAATGTGTCCCCTCCCCACTGTGAAGCACTTTGCCTCTCTCTCGGTGGTCGGACTTTATTCTAGCTTTTCCTGTGCGCATCCGTGTGCCCGCTGAAGCTCGGGCCGGGGCCGTATTTACAGTCAGTGTTTCCATACAGGTGAGGTCTCAGAGGCCCACACCACAAAACAGAAAATTGTTTTTGATGCCACACTTACAGTCTGTTTTTTTATTTTCTCTACTTCGGTGGTCTGTGACTTGTCTTGCTAAGTTATCTTCTTTTGATGTTAGTTCAGTCTCTTATTACATCATGTGGCTGCTCTGTTCTTTATCCTAACAGCACTTTCCTCTTTATTATGTAATTTTTCCTTTCATTTTCCCGTCTGTATTGAGATATAATTGACAGATAATATTGCTAGCACTGCTTTTTATTCTTTTTACTTTCTTAGGTGTCTACCTGTGTGCCTGTGCTCTCTCATGTTCCTGTACGGTTTGTACAGTACAGTTTTTGACCGTTCACTTTGAAATCCAAAAATGCATGGCACTCAGTGCAAACTCCTGGACCATTTCCGAGTGTCTTCTAATGTGCATGAGCATTTACATATTGAAATCATCATGCTTAAACATTTATATATTGAAATAAATATTATTATCATTTGCTTTCCTTTTATTTCTTCTTAATATTTTAGGTATGTCTTTACATATATTTTCTTTCTGAAGTTATGTGTGTTAACAGCAAACTTCAATTCGGGATGGCCCAGGGGGCACTGCTAAATATCTGTTACAAACAAGTGGCCATTTGTTCTAATGAAGTGGAGAACCGCTATTCTAAGTAATCCCTAAAATCCACTTTGAATTTGCCTCCTCGCAGGGTGACTGCTCCCTGGTCTGCCTGGAATGGTCTTGGTTTGGTCCCCTTGTCCTGGCGGAATTATTCATTGTGTTTCTTCTGGTGGCAAGAGCCTGCCTCTAGGCAGCCTCCTCTGTCTCAATTCAGTCTTTCTGTGCCTTTGACAAAAAGTGCTGGGCCCTCCACTGTTGCGCTTTCACGGCTAAAAGTCGCCAGCATTCTGTTTTATTTGTCCTTGAAAAAAATGAAAGGTAACTGTTTAAGTGCGTTTGGTGCCTTGGTCTTTTTTTTCTCGTTAACTCGGTCCTGTCTTTGCCCATTCTCTGAACTCACTCTTCTATTTTTGGCATCTCTACCTTAATCCCCTTTCCACCTCTTTTTCTACATAAACTTGCTGTTCTGCCAGATTTGCATGCTTTCACAAAATTAATTTTGCCTTATCTGACAATTTGAAACTTCAAATTTCTGCCTATAAATAGACTCCATTAGTTATTTTCACCCAGAGTCCCTTTCTGTTTTGATGTAAACTCTCTGGTGTTAATGCGTTGAAACAAGCATCCCTCAATTCCTTTTTTAGCTGAATGTGTTGCCTTTGGATCGTGCCACAAACTGCTCTTACTTTGATGTGGAAGTACCTCCAAATGGCGTTCTTTTACTATTTTTAAAGAAACTGCCATATTTTTGCTTTATTTTATTTTTTAAGGAATACAGGAATTTTAGCTTTTGGATTAAGATGTTTAGTGTCCTGGCCGGTGTGGCTCGGTTGGTTGGAGTGTTGCCCCAAAAACTGAAGGGTCGTGGGTTTGATTCTGGGTCAGGACACGTGCCTGGGTTTCAGGTTTGGTTCAGGTTTGGTCCTCGGTCCAGGCATGTATGGGAGGCAACTGATCTCTCTCTCTCCTTCTCTCCCTCGCCCTCTAGAATAAAAAAAAAAAAAAAATGTTTCACTACCAAGAGTTTTAAAGATGCTTGATCTAATATTTTTTATTTTGGGAAAATACATATAACTTAAAATTTACCATTCCAATCATTTTGAAGTATGTGATTCAGTGGCATTAACCCTTTTGGTACAAGCGCTCTTTCCGCCGCGACACTCCCCCTGTACGAGGTGAGCCATTGTGAGCCATTGTATGGGCGCCCGATATATCCGGCGCTCGTCCACACAGGTCATCAGATGGGCGCCGGATATATCCGGCGCTCGTATGGGCGCTCGTACGGAAAGGGTTAAGTGCCTTCCCAAGGTTGCGACCACTACTACTGTCCAGTTTCAGGGCCTTTTATCCCCAAACAGGGCCTTTTATTGCCTTGCTGGGCTCCTCTCCCCACCTCCCAGCTCATGGTGGCCAGTACCCTCTGTTCTGTCTATGGATTTGCCCCTTCTGAGAATTTCATGTAAATGGAATTATACAAAACCCACATAATGGAATGAAAATTATACCCAGCTCACTAAATAGTTATGTTAAATAGAATGCATGTATAGTAAACACCAGTCCATATGGGACCACACTTAAATATGATGCTGGTGTTTATTATTAACCCTTCTTCGCTAAGGTGCTGGCGAAACCTAATTAGGACCAGACATGGCTGAGGGATACTCAGCCATGACCTTCATCTTCCAATCCTACACATTCTTAGAGACAGAATCAGGTAGAATTTAAGGGAATTTACTCTCTTCCACTGAACACCCCTCAATCTCGCACTGCGGCTGCCTGCTGCTGTCAGGGAATGACCTCTGCCCTTACCACATGTGCCTTGGGTGGGCTTTCATAAACATTTTCAGCTTGTGGCAAAGAAAACAACTTCCGGGCTGATCACCATCTTCAAAAATGCCTTCCCCACCCCCTCCCTATTCCTCAAAAACACCCCACCCCATTATAGACACTTCATGGTCACATCATGAATTGTCCCTTCATGTAGTAGCAACTGGATAAAAGGAGCTGAGCCCAGCTGCCTTGCTGGGTTTGCTGGTTACCTGTAGACTCCACAGGAGCTCATCTCCAGTCGTCTGCTTCATCCCAGCAGGCTGGGTGTTGCTGTGTTTGCTGCATCTTAAGAGGAAAGGTGGACTGTTGATGGCATTCAACATGAATAGATGTGGTGAGAGAGGGGCACGAGCCTCTCCCTGCCCCCACTCCCTCCCTTCAACTGAGTCATTTTCTGGAGAGGTCGAGGATCACTACGGGCAATCCCCAAAGTGGAAGCTCCAGCGGCACCTCGCAGCTCAGCAGAGAGGCTCAGTGCTCTAGGACAGGCAGACCTGCAGGCATCCCCACACTGTTCCTGGCTCTGTGGCTTGAGTGGGTGGCTTCTTTGAATCTCATTTTTCTCATCTATTTAAAAAACAGAAGGATGATGTGTACCAGCCGCCTTAAATCATTACAGGAAATCATGTGATGATGTATGTCTAGTGCCCACCATAGTGCCTATCCCATAGGGCTCCCTGCTGCTGCCATTATCCCATTATTATCCCACCCACCCTGGTTGACTCTCTCTGACCCATTGCCCCAGGTGGGTGGCTCAGACCCAACTCCTCAAGCCTCTTTCTGGTTTCCTACTTGCAGGGGGCTTTGTGAAGAAGCATGGTCAGCTTGCCTCCAAAACTGTGGGGTAAGTTCTGGGGTGCTCAAGCTAGGGTAAGGGCTGGATTGGCTTTTCCTGCAGACTTGACAGAACAGGTCTAGGGAGCAACTCTTGGGGGTCCTGGGTTATGATAACTAAAGCAGGAGCCTATTGGGATGTGATGGGTCATTCACAAAATGCCTCCTGTCCTGGTCTCCTCTGTGGCTAGCACCTTGACTGGCCTAGATCTACAGGCTAAGGAAGGGGGCTAGGTGGCCCTGTGGTCTGCAGGAGTGTCTAACAATCAAGGCAATAGTTGAAAGACTTAAGTAAGCAGACATAGGGGAGGCCACTGATATGTGCCACTCCTTCTGGAAAGTGAACCTATCTAGGTAAAGATAAGTAACAGTCACTGTTGTAATAACAAACCCCCTCATCATAATGGCTTAACACAGGGAAAGTTTATTCCTTACTCGAGCAAAGTCAATTCAGATATTCTTGAAAATGTGGAGGACCTTCCTATTACTTTTTAGGGATCCAGGTTCTTGACATTTTGTGGCTCCATCATCTCCTAGTCCTTGGAGCTTCCGCTGGGCCCTGTGCATCTAGCCAGAAGAGTGGGCAAGAGAGAGCACGGAAAATCTCACAGGAGGTTTTATGGGTCTAGTCTAGAAGTGACATACAGCACTTCTGCCCATCGTCTGTTGGCCCAAACCCAGGCTTTCGGCCAGAACTCAGTAGCGTTCAGGTATACCCTTCTCGGAAGGAGTCTAGTAAGTGGAGTCTAGCTGTATGCGCAGGAGGTAGAGGAAACAGGTTTTGGGGCCACAGATTTTTCCAGAGGGTGCATCAGAACTGTGTTTGAGGCATAGAGTTGGGAAGGCTGCCCTTTACTGGTTCCTAGCCTCAACCTAAGTGATTGGATGGGATGTGAGAGAGGAAGGTCTGAATGGCTGCAGGGTCTGGGGCTGGATTCTCTCCTGATTTCTTTCCAGGGACAGATTCATATCCCCTGCAGTGGAGACCCGTCCTAGCATCTGGGGAGAGTGCCCACCAAAGTTTGCTACCAAGCTGGGCCGTGCGGTGGCCAGAGAAGGACAGATGGGACGATTCTCCTGCAAGATCACTGGCAGACCTCAACCACAGGTCACCTGGCTCAAGGTGAGGTTTTGTCCTGCTTCAACTCTGGCCAGGCCTGGGGACCCTGAAAGTTTAGGGTTAGACCTTTGGAGTGTCTTTTTAATTAGTCCCTTCGGCTTAATCCATAAGTGGTTCTCTGTGTGTTTCGTGGCCATGCTGGCTCTTGCTCCTATTTGCATGCTCTCCCTCTGTTAGCCCACAGTGTCCTATAATCCACACACTCACAAAACAGCATCAGACTTCTGAGGCAACACAGGCCTGACCATCACCAGAGAGTGGAATTTGAAGTCATGGGACTAGGTTTTAAGCCACAGCTCCCTGGTTCACAAAGCAAGTGATACTTGGCCCGTCGTTCGATGTCCTAGAACCCTGGTTTCCTTATCTGTGAAGCACAGCTATCTCACTTCCCTCAAAACACTCCCTGTGGAAGTGCTTTATGTGCCTCTCAGGTCTGGGCAGCGTGAAGGCAGAGGAGGAGGGGGTATTGGGAGGGGAAGTGAAGGCAGCGGAGAGGAAGGAAGAGGGCTGGATGTTCAACAGGGCACTGAGGAGCCTCAGGGAAAACTTGGGGTCAAGGCCAGGGAGAGCAAGTTTTCCATAGATGGAATCCTGGATTAAAATGAGTGATGGGACACATATCACTATTAACTCTCCTGAACTGACCCTGGGAAAAGAATAAAAGGAACAAGAAGGCAAAGGAGAACCGAAGTGAAGAACATGGGACTTCCCACCTCAAAGGAGGGCTCCTTCAAAACAGGTTGCGTGTGTCTGCTCTACGCTCGGCCAGACACCGCACCGCACACACAGACCTCGGGTCGGGGCCGTGGGGCCGTGCCGAGACTGCTCTTGTGCAGCGTGGAGAGTACGGTCAGTAATACCGTAGTAACTACCTGCGGTGTTAGGTGGGTACTGGGCTTACCAGGCCATCACTTCATAGGGCATATAAATATCTAATCACTACGCAGTATACCCGAAACTAATATAATAGTGTATGTCAACTCTAATTGAAAGAGAATTTTTTTAAATAGCCTGTTTTCTAAGCATGTTGACAGAGCCCAAAGCAGAGGTGCCTGGTGTCTGTCCCACTAAGACTGGCTGGAGGAAGGAGGGCAGAGATGACAGGTGAGCGGGCTTCTCTGACCAAGCTGCCCTACTGCCCTCCACAGGGAGATGTCCCCCTGCAGCCGAGTGCCCGGGTGTCCATGTGTGAGAAGAATGGGATGCAAGTTCTGGAGATCCAGCAGGTCAGCCAGGACGATGTGGGCCTGTACACGTGCATGGTGGTGAACGGGTCAGGGAAGGCCTCTATGTCAGCTGAGCTTTCCATCCAAGGTAGGAACCGGCAGAGGGGCTAGTGCGTGCCATCCATTCCTGGTGCCCTGCTAGCTTTCCGTTATGCATCCGTGTGTTACACGTGTCATATGCACATGCCCATGTGTTCCCCAGAGGCAGGGTCTTGAACCAGCAGGAAGGAAGTGGGAGAGCAGCCCAGACACGGCCACAGAGGAAGAGGTGTCCCTCGTGTACACACCTTCCACCCCACACCTGTGTCTTCAGTTTTTTCTTGCTCAGACTCCTTTTTTATGACTCTCAGTGCCCGTTGGAAGAGTGGACATTGCTGATGTCTTGCCTGCCTAAAATTTAACTTATCACCCACTCTTCACTCTGTCCTTCAAATCAGGTGTTGCCTGAACTTAACTCTTTCTACCCCAGGATCCTCTTTTTCCTTCTCCCGCAGACTGGACATTCCAGGCTCACTTTCACCCCTGCCTCTTCCTTGCTGTCGTGGTCAGCCCCTGTCAGTGCTTCCTTTGAAGTATCTTGGTATATGTCTCCTTCCATACTCTGCTTGGTTCCATCGCGTCCGGCCTGGGAAAGTCAGAGTGTGTGGAGCAGGAACCCGAGCAAGGGACTTGCTGGGTCAAGGAGGGGAGGTGACCTTCACCCGTCCTTCTCCTTCCTTACCTCCTTTCTTCTGAGATTTTTCTTTTCCACGTCTTCTTCTTTTCTCACACACTGTCCCTCCTTACTCTCCTTACTATTTCGGCCCAAGCGTTTTTCACAACCCACAGAAAATGTATCGTGCATTGCAACCCAGGACATACGTCTGTACATGAACATCCGTAACTAAAACGAGTTTCAGGAAACAGTCCCGAGTTGTCCTCTGTATAGTACATGCTGGTGCTTTTGGTTCCATTCCCCATCATCTGGTCTTGACCGAAGAATGTGCCTTCACGGCTCACTACAGGATCAGGCCCTGCTGTTAGGCAGGGAGAGCAGGGTTTTAGTGGCTCCTCCCTAACCTGTGGTGGCGTTGAACTAAAGACCTGTTCCCTTCTGAAGTGCTCAGTGGCAAAATGCTGTGTTATCTGGGATTTGTTTTAGAACAGTCCCAGAAAAAGCTCCACGAAACAAAAAAAGTGGGTAGATAAGCCTGGCAAAATATTGATATTTCCTTCATCTGGGTGCTGGCTTTCAGGGTTGGTTACATCCTTCTGTCTACTATTGGACACTTTGGCCATTTCCATAATAAAATTTTAAAAACTAATGTGGCTGGGGAAAAAAATATTGTTTCCTTTGAGAAGCTGAATAAAAATACACTTTCCCTTAACATTTTATAGCAGGTGTTTGTCAAAAATGATCATTTGGGGGTTTTGTTTTTGAGAGCCAGGCGTAAGGTAAACTGTTTGTGTTTGAAGTTTTCCATGTGTGTTTATTTTTGTTTGTCCCCCTGTGGGTTCTGGCTCCCTTCTGTGGCCCAGCGGCCAGGTCGGGCCTGCTGCAGGTACGACAGCCGGGCGGCAGTGGAAGCACTGAGGGCGTCTCCAGAGCTCAGAGACACCTCGCACCTCGCACATTAACCCAGGGAGTTCGGGGCCAGAGAAGCTGAAATGAGTGAGGGAGGTGGGACCACGGGGAGGGAGAAAGTGAGAGCTTAGGAAGTGAGAACTCTCGAATCAATGGAAGAGACTGTTGTCTTATTACTCTCTCCTCTTGGTACATAAAATACTCCACTAACAGTGTCTCCCCCCTCTCCCTTTTTCCAGGTCTGGACAACGCCAGTAGGTATGTCTAGGTGTTGTGGTCACTGTTTCCATTTGAAATGCCCTGAGTTTCTGAGTCACAGAGGGAGCGAGAACTATTTGCAGGGTGTAGTTTCTCTTGGGTCTGTTCTCCTGCTGTAACATGCCATCCAGGTTCTGTATCAGACTTGCCACGGGTATTGAAACCCTCGAAGACGCAGTGCCGTCAGGTCAGCGTCATTAGGAGGGGCACTCGGCTGTGAAAGGGTGACTTCCACGTGCCAGGCCGGAACCACGGCTCCTCCAGCACCTCTTCCTCAGGAGGCTCAGTGCCAGGCTCTGGGGGTGCGGGCTGAGCAGGTACCGGGTGTTGAGAAGGGCTTCAAGCAGAGCCGCACAAGCACGTAGTTACAACTTGTGGTGAGTCTGAGGAGGAGTAACAGAGAAGCGCTCATGTCGGGGAGAGGCTGAGAGAAGCCCTTCCTGCCAGTGTGATGTTTGACCTCAAGCCTCTGAGGAGTAATCTCAGCTAGGGGAAGAAGAGCTCAGGAGGAAGTTTCCAAATGGAGGGGGCAGCGTATGTGAAAGCGGTGACATGAAAGGTGGGCACGAGGTGGGGGGACACCCGTGTGGCTGCAGCCTGGTAGGTACGGAGATGGTGTCCTCGAGGTTGAAGAGGCAGCCAGGGCTCACGCACATAGGGGCCTCCTAGTAGGCTGTCTCAGGAAGCTCAGTCTTGTCCTTAATGTGTTGGAAAAGCTGTTGGGAAATCTTAAAGCTTGAACTGGTATGACGTGGTTTTTGCTTTTCAAGGATGGACTGCGCTTGCTGTGTGGAGCGGGGATTGGGAGGGCCGGAGTGGACGAGGGAAGCTGGTCGTGTGGTGCGGGCTAGGGTGGCACCTGGGAAGAAGAGAAAAAAGGCGGATTTAAGAAGTGTGGAAAGAACAGGCTCTGGATTGGGGACGAGGGCCAGAGACATGTGGACAAATGGCTGCCTGTCTTCTGCCTTGGGAAACTGGGAAAGCTGCAGAGAAAGACTTTTGCTCTCACTTTCTCTTAATTTGTGGGCTTTCGTGATCCCCGGAATCTGGGCTTGTGATGAGGAATGCTTGTGAGTAACCAGGTGATCATTCTATTCCTCCTTCTCCTTCCCCCCCACCCACCGCCCTAACCACCTCCAAACAGGTCACTTTTGAGGGGGACAAAGGCAGCCAGTCCAGATCTCAGGAAGGAAGTGGCCAATGGAATCACACAGGGGCTGACACCGGACAGTGCAGAAACTACAGCCGAAAGTAGAAACAGCTGTAGCACCGAGAGAGGCGGCTCCCCCACCTGGGCCACAAGTAGCCAGCCTCATCCCCCAAGGGAGCCCAAGCTGGAGCCCTCTGGGGACTCACCCAGAAAGACCCCGAGGACCCCCATCCTGCAGAAGACTTCCAGCACCATCACCCTGCAGGCCACAAAAGTCCAGCGGGAGCCTAGAGCGTCGGTCTCAGGCTCCCTGCTTCCTTCCAGAGAAGAGAGGGAGGGGCCAGCTGCTCCCCCCCCAGCCACGCTCCCCACCAGACCATCTGGCCTGGGAACCCCAGAATTTGTGAACAAGGTTGCTGCTAGGAAAGTCCCCATGGAGAGCCGGAGGGACTCAACATTCCCCAAATTCGGGAGCAAACCCCCAAGCCAGGAAGTCTGTGAAGATCAAACTGTCAAGTTCAGATGTGACGGTGAGTAGAACTAAGGCCACCGGCCCCACAAGGTAGCCCTGCGTGGCCACCCCTTCCTTGAGCACAGAGGTCTGAGCCTCCTGTACTCACCCACCCCTTGGACACCGCCCACCCCGGAAACTACTTTGCAGGGCTCTTCTCTAAGGAAGGAGTCAGTCTAGCAACGCCCCTTGCTGTGGAGAAATCCCCAACAGCACCCCGCTGCTCGTTGTTGGATAGAGCAGCAGCCTCCTGCCCTAATTCTCACTGCCCTGGAGGGGAAGACTGATCATCATCACCACCATCCCCATCAAAAAAACCAGCCACAGGGTCCCTTCTCTGTCCTCCCTTCTGCTGGCATTGGCTTGCCTGGATTCCTAGCTGTCACCCTGCCCCCCAAGGACCCCGCCTCTGTCTTAGGTGGTTTACTTCTGTGACATTGAGGGCTGAGGGGTGAGAAAGCGCACTCAAGCAGGAGGCAGCCACGCAGCAGGCTGAGCTCTTCCCTCAGGTTCAGTCTCCCACCTCCCAAGCACAGTGTGCTCTCTGGGGGCCTCATGGCCTTCACCTGGCCCTGTAGTTTCAGGGATTCCGAAGCCCCACGTGGCCTGGTTCCTGGAAGGTGCCCCCTTGAGGAGACAAGAAGGCGCCGTGGAGATTTATGAAGATGGCGGGTCCCATTACCTCTGCTTGCTGAGAGCCCGGGCAAGGGACAGTGGGAAGTACAGCTGCACAGCCTCCAATGTCCGAGGCCAGGTGTCCTGTGACTGGACGCTCCTCGTGAAAAGTGAGTACATTCCTCCAGGCCACCTGGGTCGTTGGCGAGGAGGCTTCATATACGACACAAGGTCATCTCCCACAGCCCCCCCGTCCAGGGTATACAACCCCACAGAAACGTCCCCACACACATGCCAAGGCCAAAGTCATTGCTCCAAGACAGTGATTCCTGATCAGAAGTTCATTAAAATCACCTCAGAATGCACATGCCCAAGCCCCATGACCAGCCCAGTTGGGAGCTGCCTTTCTCAGGTTCCTCAGCTGTCCAAGTAGCGCCCCGACTCCCTGCTGTGCCCACAGGGAACCAAACACTCCCAGAGACACACGTTTAAAGTAGCGTGAGGTGGTGTGGGACCCCACATCTTTTGTGTTTACTGCAATATCTTTTCATAAAAGTAATGTGTGTCCATGGTGGAGAATTTCAACAATATATGATCTTATGACTCGAATAAATGATATTTTAACGTTTTTAAAACAACATTGGCATTGTACTCTTTGTACACTCTCCTGTTCTAATTTGCTCATGTTACTTAAGCATCTTTCTGTATTATTTAACATTATGTGAAAACATAAGTTTTAATGGCCACAAAACATCTAGTAAAATAATGTACCTAATTTAGGCATAGTCGTATTGTTGAATATTTAGAGTTTTTCCATTTTTTCGCTATTGCAACAAAACTGTGATAAATATTCTTGTACCCATTCTTTAAAATTCCTTTAAAATTTCTCTCTCTTTCTCTTTTTTTCTGTCCCTGCAGAAAAGCTGTCTGTTTCCATTAGGGAGACTTCTCTTTCCATCCTTCCCTTCTCCACAAAGATTGTGACCAGTCATTTTCCCCCTCCTCCGTTTGCCTAGAGGCCTCTTTCTTTTCCCTACCAGCATGCTCTGGACTTCCCTGTGCTGAAAAAGCAAGAAAAATCTTCCTTCTGCCCAACTGCCTCTTCAGCTTCCACTACACCTCTCTACTCCCTTCTGTCCTTAAACTCGCAGCCACGTAGATATAGCCCCTACACACGGCTTCTGTTTGATTATAACGGCTAACGCCCCCCCCCCCCCACTTAAAAAAGGCTGTTCGATGTGCCGGGGCTTCTTGCATTGCTCACTTTAGTTATCCCAACCATCTTACAAACTGATTATAGTCACTACAGCCCAATACTGAGTTCTCGTGAGGTTCAGTGACTTGTCCAAGGTCACGTGCTTTTAAAAGACAGCCTATTTCTAACCCATGTTGGTCTGACACGGAAACCCATGTTATTTTCAGTGGGTCCCGAAGGTGTTTTTCTAATGAGAGGATTTGACACGGACAGGGGCGGACGTGGAGGTGGTGCCTCCCTCCCTCAGCGCCTGACCCCCGGCTGCCCTCCTACTGCCTCTCCCCCCTGGGGGAGCTCTGGTCTAGTGGAGGAAGGGTGAATGTAGAGTCAGAGAGCTGGGCATGAAGCCTTGCTTCACCATTGGGCTCGACTGTGGGAAAGTACCAACTTCATCTGCAAAATGAGCTAAGGAGAGCAAACTCATGGCCTTGTTACAGTCCCACCTGCAAAAGTACCCGGCACATGGTAAGCCCTGAAATATTAGTTTTTGCCCATAAACCCTTGCGATATAATATGGCTTACCTCTCATCACCGTATTGAATAGCTACTCTTGAAGAGTACTAGTGAGAAATCTTCTATAATGATTATCAAGAGCCATTACCTTTTCTCTGCTATCAGCCACCCCGACATTTCCACAGTATGCCATGGTCGTCGTGGAAGAGAGTATCTGTCCCTGTTGTTCTTAACTAAGGTCTCCAAACTACAAAATGCTCCCCCCTTCACCAGTGCAGAAGACTTCTGGGGTACATCAGCATCATGAGGAAACTTAGTCATGCATAGTCCCAGGGCCCCCGTGCTTCTGAGCCATTGGCCTAGGATAGAAAACTAGAACACATATGAGTTTGTCATTTGATTTGGTCCTGGAATTGGAAAAAATAATTATCATAATTTAAAATTGGAATGTTCTCGCCAGTGGACAAGTGGTGTCTCCATGTGAAAAGACTGTGCAGACACCAATGGGACATAAAGAAGATAAAAGACATTAGAAAGTAGAGTAGGACCAAGGAAGGCAGGCAGAGGAGCTCTGGGGATGCTCCAGGATAGCAAAAGTCAAGATACGACAGGAAGTGCCTGAGTCCCAGCAGGGAGGGGCAGGCCCAGGTCCTGAGCACTTCCAGACCCCACGGTTCTGTGATGGTGAAAAGCCCCTGCCAGTTCCTGGGCCCCAGGCTCCAGGCCTCTGCAACGGAAAATTAAGTGTGAAGATAGACGAGGCAAAGCCCAGCCTCCAGGGAAGCCCTGGGAGCCCAGGGCAGTGAGGCATCTGCCTGTAGGACTTGGGGCGACTGTCGCCCGCCGCCAGAATGGGCCAGCTATGATCTGAAGTGGCCTGTCTGTTCTTTGCCCTCACAGAACTGGCCGCGATGGAGGTGGCCCCCTCATTCTCCAGTGTCCTGAAAGACTGCACCGTCGTTGAGGGCCAGGACTTCCTGCTGCAGTGCTCAGTGCAGGCGACCCCAGTGCCCCACATCACTTGGCTGCTAAACGGTGAGCCTTGCTGTCCCAGTGCCTACCCCAGTCCCCTGCCCCCGTCCTCTAGCCCCTTTGGCCCTGCCTGTATTCTCACTTGGCATCCCCACTATCGCTCTGAACCACGTGCACATAAGAAGGAAGCACAGGGTACAGGGAGGGAATGGGTCCTGAGAGGCTGCTGTCGCCTGGCTGAGGATGCTGGGCAAGTTACCACTCTGTCTGAGCCTCGAGCTCCTCACCGGCGAGACGGGAATAATGCCACCGACCTTCCAGGACTGCAGTTGTGAAATTAGTTATCCTTTACATAAAACAGCTAACAAAGTGCCTAGCACATAGGTGCACAAGCCGTTCAGTTCCTTTTTGTATGGCCAGACTCATACTAGGCCCTCCATAAATGTTGAGTCAACAAGTGAACGAATATGCCACATTAATAGACCATACTAGACGTTACTCAAAGGTCCCCGTCTCTTATTCAGTGGCAGGTGGTTTGGGGATTCATAGGCCGGTAATTCTTTTTAATGTTCTAGTCCTGTGGAAATATGCCAGTTTTGGGGGGAGTGGACAAGTAAGGTCCTTTGAAAACATTATCATATATAATCACCTTTCGTTTACAAAAGAAGGAGAAAAGGGCCTTTACAACCCAAAAGTATGGAAGAACTCTAGTGTTAGAATGGAGAACAGCACATAAAATTGATGAAATTGAGCAAGGTCTGCTTTGGGGGCCAACGGGCATGAAGCAACACCTGCCAAGGGTCAGGAGACTAGGGCTGTCTTCCCGGCCAGCTACTGGTGTGGCGACCTTGGGCACCCCGCTTCACCCCTCTGGGCATCAGCGTCTTCACCCTCAGGTGCAGGGCTGGGCCAGAAGGCTAGGTGCTCCGCCAGCTCTCACACAGAACGGGTTCCTTGAAGGGGCAGCGGCTCCCATCATGTGCCCCGAACGGCCCGGCTGCAGCGGCACCGTGGACATGTTTGTTGCCTGTGAACCTTCCTCGTTTGTACGGTTTGCTAAGTTTTGACAGAAGTTGTCTTCACCTGGTGGGAGAAGGTGCCGTGGAGTGTTCTTGTGTGCCGTCCGCTTGGTGGATGAGTGAGAACTGAGGTCCCCCTTCCCCTCGCCCCCACGGAGGGCAGAGCCCTGCTGAGCCCTGCTGACTGCAAGGAGGTGGCCTCCTCGTGGTGGGGGCAGAACTCCACGCCGAGGAGTGAGGGGTGTGCGAAGGGGGCTCCACACCCGTCTGGCCCAGAGTCCCCACCAGAGGGACAAGAAAATTCCTCTGTGAGGGGCCGGACAGTATTTTCAGCTCGCCGGCTCTATCCTCTGTCACAGCCACTCAACTCTGCTGTCAGGCACAGAAGCAGAAACAGTATGTAAATGAGTGGGTGTGGCCGTGTTGCAGGAAACCCTTATTTATGGACGGTGAAATGTGAATTTCATACAACTTTCACGTGTCGTGAAATATTGTTCCTTCGGCGCTTTTAAACCATTTAGAATATATATAAGAACTATTAGCCTTCGGGCTGCACAAAACCAGGCTGCAGGTCAGATCTGGCCGGCGGGTCGCAGTTTGCTGGCCCTGGCCCGCACCACTCAGGACTGAAGAGCAGCCCCACCTGCTCCTTTGGGGTGCACCTTGGCATTTCCACACTCTCACCACTAGAGGGCAACCGTGCTCAAGTGGCGTTCCCTTGGCAGCAGCCGAAACTCTGGGCTTAACCTCCTTGGAGCTGGGAGGGTCCTGACTTCCTCCCATCGTGCTGGGACACGTGGGTGAAAGGAGAGCTCTCGCACAGCTCGTCAGCGCCTGCGTGGACAGCAACGGCCCTTTGATGGCTGTCCTGGGGTGTACTGGGGTTCTCAAGCAACAGAGTTTCTAGGGTGTCGTTTTCACAAAAAATAAAGACCAAGAGCAGTGTTCAACCCTTTCAGTAGCAGGATCGCGGCGCCTGCCTTTCCCAGCCCTGCTTTTGTGAAGTGCAGTGGGTCGGGCAGAATCTCTCCCTGCCCTCCCTTGTCCTTACCCCACCCCCACCCCCCCGCCCCATGGCATGCTTGGCAGTCTCTGCCGGACTGTCATGGAAACACGCAGTGTTTTGTGCAGGAGAAAACACTGCCCTGCTGAGAGAGCACTTCTTTCTGTGCCTCCTCCCTCCCCCACTGCCCACCCCCAGTTTTATGAAGTGCAAACCAGGACCCTGCGGCCTGACAGGGAAGAAACTGACAGCTGCTTCCTATACAGTGAATGGGCACATTCCTGCTCTAAGGCCAGAATCTTCAGTAATGAGGCTTTCCCCTGGACGTGAAAGCCCACATCTTGCAGTGATCAAGTCCCAGGGACACGTAGCATTAAGGAAAGCACTGCAGTTCACAGCACGTGCTCCTGCCTCCATGCAGGGTTCTCTGAAGGGCCTCTAGTGGAAGGGTCTCTGGGAAGAAGGGGCCAGAGTCGTTTTAGGTTCCCCATATTTATCTTTTTTGTAAACCCTGAAATGCACCGAATCACGTGAAAACATGCACCTAGTTGCAACATTAGTTTGAGATTTCTGATAAAAATCTGCAGTGGGAAATGGAATCATTGTTTCTGGTGACTTCTGAAAGGATCCGGGAGCCATCCGTCCAGTCTGGGTGAGGTCTGGTGTGCCTGAGACTGGGCCACAGGCCAGATGACCCTGTGAGACTCTTTCCAGGCTCAGAACGCTGTGAAGCCCGGGATGTGGACTGGGGAACTATTTGTTTAAACAGAGTGCACAGAACGATGTCCCTTTCCCTCCCACACTGTAGACGTCCAGGCCCAGTCCCGCTCCTCCACCTCACAGTTAGCCCTCTCCTTCGTCTCCCTGGCATCTGCCTCTTTCTCTACCCTCAAGCCTCTGCCCAGGTGGTTGGGGTGGGCCTGACACATCATTAGCTCTCAGTGGATCTGAGCAACGATGGTGAGCATCAGGGTCACAACAACTCAGCCCTGCTGAGGACTGGGCCCAGATCCCCGCCACCAGTGCCCCCTGGCTGAGCCTTCCTGTGCTTCCCTCCACAGGGCAGCCCATCCAGTACGCTCACTCCACCTGTGAGGCTGGCGTGGCTACACTCCACATCCAGGACGCGCTGCCAGAGGACGACGGCACCTACACCTGTCTGGCTGAGAACCCCTTGGGACAGGTGTCCTGCAGCGCCCAGGTCACTGTCCATGGTAGGGGCTTCTACAAACACATGTGCTTTGGGGAAAGGGCACTGCACCTGAGAGCAGGCAGGTGACAGGGGTCTATCACAGGAGATGGACATGCAAAGGCGAGTCTCCGCCACCGTACCCCACCAGGGCTGAGGAAAGACGCAGGGACAGAGGCAAACAGTCCTTTGGCTCAAGCAGCTCCTGATCGGGAGGAAGAAAACCGCACACTGAAAAGTGACCTCAGAGGAGTATCCCTGTCCCATGAAGACTTAGGGCTCCCACAAATGACCCCTCACATGCTGGGGAGCACTGGGTACTAGAGTGCCGGCTCTGAGGCTTCGAAAGGGTCTGCCCTTGCTCCCCACAACCAGAGGCTGGTTTCCATACATCGCCAGCCCGGTGCCCAGTAATCTGATCATCACAGACATCCCTTGATCCCCTGCCAAGTGCTTAGTCCCAGCAAGTTGCAGGGTGGCCAGAACCGAGGACAGAGCTGTCTGGGCTATGGCATCTGTGGTGGGCACAGCGCCCAGGGAAGTGCTTCTGGGGTCCGGGGTGTTCAGGTAAGCCAGACTGCCCACCCCACCTCCGGCCTGGGCCCCAGTGCCTGGGTATGACTGGGTACTCTGTACTCTGCTTCCACTGCAGACCAGCAGGAGGACCATGTCTCCTCGCTCATCCCCCAGGCCTCCGGCCTCCCAGGGAGAATGTCCCTGTAACATGAGCAGCCACCTCTGGAAGGCCATAGGAGAAGGTGTCATTGAAAAGGGCAAGGGAAAACTCATGTGCGGGCCACTGCGTTAGATACTCCCACGTCACCCGTGTTTTCTCAGCTGGACCCTAACAGCCCTGGGGGTGGGAGCGCTCTCCCTCCTGTACACCCGGGGCCTGGGGATCTCCAGGACACCCTCCTGTACACCCGGGGCCTGGGGGTCTCCAGGACACCCTCCTGTACACCCGGGGTCTGGGGGTCTCCAGGACACTGAGTCAGTAAGTCAAGCCATCCCGCACACCCCGCTTCTCACGGCTCCAAGCCCGTGCCCGTTTCTGAGCCCACCCTTTCCAGAGTGTGTGTCCTCTGACCCCAAGTGGGAGGCTGGCCCCTGGGGCTAGGCTGTGTCAGCCCCCTGGGGATAAGGAAATCAGCACTGGCGGACAATGTGGCTGATGCTGGCTACCCGAGGCTTGCCGACAGGGGACATGCTCCCTGGACTTGCCAGCTTCTCTCAGGTGCCTCTGAGTGGGGTCATCTCCCAGGACTTGGTCTCTCTTCCCTCCAGAAGCCCCGACACTCTGGTCAGAGGGTGACTCTGGCTGCTGGGTATCTGTCAGCCAGCATGCTGATTTACACATTTATCCCGTTTCCTCACGGATCTCATTTCGTGGCTCTTGAGGGGCCTGGGGAATTTGTGGTAATGAGACTTAAGAGGAAACAAGAACAGATCTGAGCCTCGTCTCCTTGGACCAGGGGAGCTGCTTGCTCCTTCCCACCGGGAAGCTCTCCCTGGAGGTTTGCACGGCCTACCCCAAAGTCTAGGGGCAGCAGAGAGCCAGGATGGCATTCGATGGGTGTGTCACTTGAGCCGCTCCCTCACCAGCTGCAGCCAGTGGCCCCGCTAATCCAGGGCCTGTCCCGATTGCCAGAGTTAAGGTCAGTTTAGAGAGCCCCAGCTGAGCTAACAGTCCAGCTACTGGTGGGGCCCCGGACGACAGCACGAGAAGCCTTGAAGCCATCCTTCTTGCCTCTGGGTCCGTGGGAGGGGTGGGGCCTGTGTGGCGGCCCGTGTGAGCGTGTTTTAAAGCAGAAACACGGAGGCCCCAGCGAGAATTCTGCCAGGCCATTTGGACTTGCTCTGAGAGCAGCCCTGCGTGAGTGAGAGCCCCCTCCCAGTGTGGGGATTTACTGACCTGTGAAGGCCAGAGGCTCAGATACCATAAATGGCGAAGGAGGCTGAGAGACGCAGGCACGCGCCTAGGCTGGCAGCGTTGGGGCTGTCTGCGCGAGGATCGGGGCCGACCGGGCCTGGCAACAGTGACACCCCTGGCTCCGCGCCTCAGGGCACTTGGGGAGCTCGAGTCCACATCCCGCACCCTCCTCCCTCCACAGACTGGAGTTTTTCTTGCTTTATTGGCAGCCCCTTTGGCTCCAAGTCCCCTGAGGGCCACTCAGGGGGATGGGAGATGACAGCAATGGGGGCATTTGTTCTCTGCTGCACCTGCCACGCTTCTGTCACCCCCCTGAGCTGCCCGGGCCTAGCCTTTCTGTTACCCCCAGCGTGGTGCCCAGCCACGGCTGGAGCGCGGATGTGGAGCCAGCTGCCTGGGTGTGACGCCCTGCTCTGCCGGGCCTCACCCTCCGCTTCCGTGAAGTGGGGGCACTGATAGTCATCCGTGTACTGCGACAGTTAGTGAATGAATGCGCACAATGTCCCTGGAACCCAGGAAATGCTCAGTAAGTGTGTCTTGTTAGGACGGTTGTCCAATGGGGCCCTAATCTTTAAACAGAATAAAAGCTTAAAATGCCAAGTCTAAGAAGCTGTCTTGCCAAACCATCAGCTTTGTCACAGTGTGTCTGTCTGTCTGTCTGTTTCCGGTAAACGGAAGAGGATGGAGAAGGGAGGCTGGACTCTAAAGCCCTGGTTTCAGGCACCCTATTCTAGGGGTCGTGCCACAAGAGGGCGCCCTCCAGCAATGCACCGTTCCAGGGCGGAGCTGTTGCTGAGGGCAACTCTTCGGGAGGCAAGCTCAGTGGGAGAGGTCCACAGATACTTTGCTAAAGACCAGATGTGAGGACTCTTTCTCGCCTCTTTCGCCTTTTGCCAAGGTTTTGCAATTGTCCAGAGTGGCCCAGCACTCTGGCATGCTTTCTGCAGCCCCTTTTCCCTGCTTTCTCTGCCTCCTCTCTTTTGTACCCCTCCCTCCAAAAA
This sequence comes from Macrotus californicus, assembly GCA_007922815.1. Classification (NCBI taxonomy): domain Eukaryota; kingdom Metazoa; phylum Chordata; class Mammalia; order Chiroptera; family Phyllostomidae; genus Macrotus; species Macrotus californicus. The sequence continues at coordinate 44,004 of VMDR010003869.1, read as the reverse complement.
TCCAGCTAACTCCCTCTCACATATGCCACTTCCTCTGGGAGGCCTTCTCTGATCACCCCAGAATGGGTTCTCTTACCAGCTTTACCTTCCTTACCATTGTGCTTGTATACCAACAAGTCTTTACTGACCATCTACTTTGTGTCAGGCTTGTTCTGGGGAAATTGCAGTGAACAAGACAGACAAGCTCTGCCTTCATGGCATTGACATCGTGATGGGAAAATGGGTAATACTCAACATCTGGTTTAATCAAACACTGAGAAGAGCTATTAAGAACCTAGAATAGCCCCAGCTGGTGTGGCTCAGTGGATTGAGTGCCAGCCTATGAACCAAAGGGTCGCCGGTTCGATTCCTAGTCAGGGCACATACCTGGGTTGCAGGCCAGGTTCCCAGTAGGGGGCTTGTGAAAGGCAACCACACATTGATGATTCTCTCCCTTTCTCTCTCCCTCCTTTCCCCTCTATTAAATATATAAATAAAATCTTTTTTAAAAAAGAACACGAGAATAGGAAGGGGTGGAAGGAGGGCTATTTCAGCTGGGTGATGAAGGAAGTCTCCATAAGCAGTTACCTTTTGAGCCGGCTTCAGCGAAGCGGAGAAGAAGCACAGCAAGAGCAAAGCCCTGAGTCAGGAGCAAGGTCAGCCTTTTCAAAGAACGGCAAGACGGCCAATCTGGCCGGAGCAAAGTGAGTGGGTGGCCAAGCGGTAGAGGGTGAGTTCAGAGATGCAGGCAGAGGTGCATCCCTCGGGGCATTTGGGAGTAAAGAAAAAGCATTTTATTCCGTCAGATTTTGCTCTAGTTGCTATTTGTCTCCCCACCAGACTGTAAGCTGCCTGCAGGCAGGGACCACATCTTACGCATTGTTGCATGAGACACAGGGCCTCCTCTCCTGTTGAGTGGACAGAAGAGCAGACCGAGGTCAGTGAGTTTCCCCAGCAGTGCAAGCAAGGGCGCTCTGGCCACTTCTTCCCTTGCTTGGTGGCTCAGCCAATGCTCACCAACCCACAGGAAATCCACAAGCCAGCTCTTAAGTCAATGACCAAATCCTCCTTCTTTCCTCCCTTCCTCACCCAAGGAAAAAGATCCCCAGTACTTAACCAAGCAGTGAAAGCCTTCCCTCCTGACCCAGGACGGAGCCTAACGGGTTAATTTTCCTGCAGTGTCCAGGAAAATTTGAATGAGAATAAAGTTTTCCATGTATTTGGACTGTGTCCTTGGTGGGGGCTTCCTTAGGCTAGAACATTTTACCTCCTCCTGGAGTGTCTTTGTCAAGGCTAAAATTCTTAAGTGACTAGATTTATTAACTTACTAATTGCACCCATTTTGACATAGTTTTTTAGCCTGATGATTTGTTTATTTAACTGAGGGTCTGCTGGGCTTTTGAAAGGCACCTAAGGATATAAAATATGGGTGAGTTAAAAAAAGAAGATCTCTAGAAAAAAATGAAACTTAGTAACCATATTTATGAGAGCATTAGGTTTGAGGAAGAGCTCCCAGTGAAAACAAAGGGCACCAGTGAAGTCAGCCGTTCCCCATGAAGGCGGCACTCGAGGCCCAGCTTTTTACGTCAGTGACGGCCACACCGTGTGGCGGCTTCGGGCTCGGACAGCCTCCATAACTGGCTGCCACCTCCTCTCTCCTACATTATGCCCAGGGACGTGGTGCACAGTGTGATCTGTCCAGTGGGTGTCAGGTAGGCACCGTGCCCACCATGGGCTTAAAAACACTGAAAACATTAAAAATACTTATTTTAGCTAAAGAGAAATGTATTGAAGGAGAAGGATAAATATTGGTTTTAACTTGTCTTTTTTAAAAAAACCTTAAAAAATGTATATCCAAAAGTCCTTGAAATTCTAAGGCCAGCAATTAAATGTTAAACCATTTTACAGCCCATGCTTTAGTTTTATACAGGTTGAATACTGCAGAGTTTGGACATGTGGGTCTTTCCTGTCACGGGACTTCCAAGTATGTATTTGTACATCTGTGTCCAAATCATAGGACTTGAGCCTCATTTTACTAATTAGAGATTTATCACCGTTTGCTTATATAGCACATTGTAAGTCACATCTATCAATTACTTGCATGGAGTCTTTCGTCAGGAATGCCATCCAGAATTCCAGCTTTGTGTTCCTAATGGCAGAATGTGGTCTGTGCTCGGAGTGTGGTGAAGAGCGTGGCTTCCAGGCACTCATGAGGAGGGAACATCGGGCGGTTTGGATGCCATACCTTAACCTTTGGAGGCTGATGATACTTCTAAGAAAAAAGAAGGCCGTGGTTGCAATGAACCCAGCTTCCCATCTCGCAGCCCTGTCATTACTGGCCAGAGATCTTTTTTTAGGACGTCATACATCACTGTTTCCTTTCATTCTCTTCCTTGCGCACTTCTCTTCCCATTTGCCTCTCGGGTTCTGGAGAAGTCAGTGGGAGAAGGAAAGCCAAAAGAGAGCAAGGCTATGGGGGAAGAAACTCTTTGTGTGCCACAGATGTAGCCGTTCTGCCGATTCTCCAAGTAGGTTTATTTGGTTAGGACTTTTGTTGGAAGAAATGTCAGATACCTCCCCGGGGATTTGCCCCTTGCATAGACGCCCTGAGGATGGGAAGGGGCCAGGCTCCACTTCAGGGAGGTGATGCTAACCTTCCTCTGATGAGTCCCCTGGAGCTTAGGCCAGGCCTGGAATTTAGGGGAAGGAGGAAGCTAGTCCTCAGCCCGTGCTGGATTTTGAGCACCAAATAAAGGAAGAAGGGAGGACTGTGCTTCCAGAACTTCTTTCAGTTGGTGGTGTACCAAATTTTCATAGTATAATAGTGTCTGGAGCAAATCAGATTTGCTGTTGAAATGGTATTTTGCATCCTCACGACTAAGAGTGCTCAGGTTCAGTGCTGAAGGGAAATCCTTAGGAGATCTGGGAAGAAGGCCATCATTTTCCCTTCCTGTAACTTTCCAAGAGGCCCACACGTCTTCCTGCCTAAGAAGTACTGGGAAAGGGGAGATTAGGAAGTAGGAGAGGGCCATTCCACGTCCATTTGCATTTGGTGGTCACGTATGGACCCAGGATGCTCTTAAGGGGCTGAGAGACAGGGGCTGGGACTTAGTAAACGGGTGTGACAGCAATAGGTGGAGGTCCTCTGTATGGGAGGTACCTGGGGAGCTCCCTAGATGGTGCAGTGTTTCATACCAACACGCTGTTTTTTATTTCTGTCATCCGTTTAAACACTTTAAATGTAACATCCTGTGATTTTTTGTTTTAATCCTAAACAAGTTTTGAATGAGCTGAGAGACTGCGGTAAGCCATTTCCAAGGAAGACCCAACTATTGACATGTGAACATGTGCTTTTAATGCAAATCCAGACCCACAGGCGTGGGGCTTCCGAGAGCAGCACGCTGGCTAGTTGACGGGTGAAGAAAACAGTTCTAAGGAGAAATCCAGAATTGTTTTCCTGCTAAAACCCTAGAAATGAAAGGAAAGGCTCTGAAGGGAAGGACAGGAGAAGCACTGTAGCACAGAGGGAGATGCTGAGATCACAGCCAGACGCTAGGACACGGGCTGCAGGGGGCTCTTTAACTGCAAGCCCAAGAGAAGTTCAAGGCCTGGTTCACGTCTCCAGGTTTGAGGAACAAGTTCTGCCGGTTACTGAGTAAGAATTAACGAGAAAGGTAAATTGTACCTGTCGTGTAGGTATTGAACTCTTTCCTCAAACAAGAGCTTTTCAAAATAAAATACCGAGTTAATGCCAATGCATGTGGAGTGTTTTTAACTGACACTACTATTAATTAGTGTTTCTAATGAGGAACACTTTTTAGACAGAAAAATCTAATCAATTAAATAGCTGGTTTGTTTTGATTCCCATGACAATTCTGCTTGCCACTGTTGAAAGAACCCCACTTTACCCATGAAGGAAACCGATGCTCAAGGTCAGGTCAGCTGCCCACCGACCCGGCCCAGACCAGCGGCGCTAGGGCCTCCAACTGCTCCAGCCCCTGTGCTTTCTGCGTTGCTGCTCTGGGACCCTGATGAGTCATTTGTCTGACACTTTTGCTTCACCAGAGCAAGGACTTAATGGTTCAGTTCATGTCCAGGAACTGTCTTCAAAAACGGTTTCTGATGAGTCAAGACAGAGCGTAAATGGCCAAGAGGGAAGCCAGAGGGTCAGTGGAATGGAAATCGATGTCGCCCTCTCCCTCTCCCTCTCCCTCTCCCTCTCCCTCTCCTTCTCCCTCTCTCCCTCCCTCTCCCTCTCTCCCTCCATCTCCCTCTCCCTCTCCCCCTCCCCCTCCTCCTCCCCCTCACATTCCTTCTCTCTTCTCCCCTTTCTTGTATCTCTTCTCTCTGTCCTTCCCTTCTCCTACTATGTCCCTTTCTCCAGTCATGTTGACAGCTTTAGTCTATATGACATTAGTTTTGCTCATCAATAAACTGCATGTAAGTATTCTTAACCTTCGTTCTTATCTTCCCCATTGGAGGGCAGGCCTGGTCCTTTTGCTTGCTCTCAAAATAGCCCAGTGCACCAGCTCCTAGCCACCAGTTAACAAGGGAGCGAGTCAGTGAAGGGGATGGAGAGTCATTGGCCAGTTGACCGAGTACCAGAGCAATAGATCCGTTCATATTAAATCTTTAACCCTAGGCCAGTAAATCAGGGAGGCTCAGCCTTTCCTGGAATCCAGAGAGAAGGCCACCCCTGGCCTGGATCTCAGCAGAGCAGCAGGAAACACAGCTGTGGGAAAACCTGGGGTATATTTAGTCTGGCCATCATTGGAGCTGGGCAGCAAGTCTGACGCTGGGTCCCAGGGACCCTTCCCTTGCTATTTTGAGTGCTACAGCCAATGCCTGCCTCCTCCTCCACACACACCAGAAAAAAAAAAGCTCAGGTTCCCTGAGGCTCAGTTGCCAATAGGGGCCTCAGAACCTGGCCCTCCTACCCCTGCCTCAAACCAGGGCAGTGGCAGGTGCAGCTAAAGCACAGCCTCAGAAGGGCACATCTCTAGAGCAACCAGGGACTCTGAGCATGAACACAAGGACAGAAAGCTCCCTGTGGAATCTAGGTGGCTGGCCTTTGTTCTCAGGACAATGGAGGGAGGGAGCCCAGACCAGGACCCTACTGACCTGGTCAGCCCTGGGATGTTAGGGATGTTCCTCATCTGAGCCTTGGCTGCTCCCACTGTGAAATGAGGACGCCAGCTCCCCTGCTTCAGAAGAAGTTAAGGGTAACATTCAGCAGAGTCATGGACATCCTGTAGAATCACGAAGTGCTGAGTGTGGTGAGGAACTGTTATCATGTTTTCTTAGTGGCCACTGTCAGCACCCTCTGAGACCTCTTCCTGAACACTTGTGACTGCTCAGCTGTGGGGACTTTTCTCATTGTAGTTCCTGTCAGTTTGAGTTTGTCCAACCGTAAAGGTCAGTGGGATTATGAAAGGTGCAAAACACTTAATTTTACACTGATTACCTGTCAGATAGTATTCTAGCTGCTTTACATATGTTATTTCTTTTAATCACCTAAAAACCCAGCAGCATTTATCATGCATGATACTGACGATGTGCACAGTATATTTATCAATATGGTATTATCATTGATAATTGGTGATAACTGTATTATCAGCGGTTTAGAGGAGAAAACACTGAGGTTTGGGTTGGGGACTTGCTTCAGCCGACACAGCTAGAGCTACAAGCTCAGGGCAACAGTGTCCATCTGTCTTCTTTCATCTACGTCCACACGAGACTGGCCACAGAGGAGCCAGAATCATCTGTTTGGCTTTGGAACTAAATGACATGCACATATGTTTGCCTTTTTACCTGGCTTGTCCCTGCTGTGCTTTAGCATTTGTCCCTCGTCAAGGGCCTAGGAAATGCGTCAGGGGTAATACATTTGTCTTTGTTGGGAGTTCGCCTTGGACACCACTGGAGAAGGCTGGTTCCCCGAGAAGAGGCAGTCTCTGGAACATCTCAGCCTTGCTGCCAGAAGGCCCGGGTGTGAGCTTTAGGACTGCCTTCAACAGGCTCTCGTTCAGGGAAACGGGGTGGCGGGGTTCTGCTGGGGTTTCAGGACTCTGTCAGGGCCGCTTTCCTCGGGCCACCTAAAGGAAGCTGCTTGGCCTGAAGCCGAGATCCTCACTGGCTCCTTAACCCCAGGGAGGCTTGGGTGGCTTTCTGGCCCCCTGAAGAAGCCGAAGCAGTTGAACGCCGGGGATGACTCAGCCGTTCACCAGCCTAGATACGCAGTCACTGTCACCCCACGTGGCCCCAAACCACGGGTCTGAGAACAGCTTCATTCTGCACATTTACCCCCAATTACGTCCGTCTTCCCTCTGTTCTTGCTGTGGGCATTTGGGAAGAAAGAACAGGATCAGAGGTCCTGGGTGTCACTGGTACTAACTGCCTGCCCCAGAGTTCGTTCCACACATTCCATCCTTCTCATCTCTCTCCTGGAGGGAGCGCAATCAAAGTTTGTTGTCGGTTCACCTTAGAGTTATCTCACAGCACATTCGAGCCATGCATTTGTATTCCTAAACAGTATTTGCCTCCGGTCACATAAAAAGGAGTCTGTAATCCTTGGATGGGGGCCCAGTCTCTGTTTGTTCTGCTGCTGCTGATAAACCCACCACGAAATTGAGTCTAAGTGCACAGGTGTGAGTCAGCTTGCAGCTAGCCCCACACAGGTGTTACCACTGAGGGTGAGCAGTTGTATAAAGTGTTTTCACGTATTATCTCTGAAACTCCAAAGTCCTATAAATGATACCATGATTACCATTATATAGAGATGAGGAAGCTGAGCTTCAGAAAGAGGCAGTGATTTGCTCAAGGCCAGGACCCAGCCTCAGATCCTAGATTCCCAGTACCAGGGTGATGCCGCAGGGGCTGGGGGTGGGGTGAGGGGTAATGAGGCAGTGCCCAGGCCACTTCTCAGAAGAGGGAGGAACATATGCTTCTAGTCCCCACTGGCACCATAGAGGGTCAGATCCCCAGGTCAGGACACTGGGCAGTGGGAAGACCCCAAAAAGGGTGGGGGGCCAAAGTAGAGCCACAGCTGGCTTGAAGGAGAGGAAGCTGGAAATTTTTTTTTAATCCTCACCTGATGATGTGCTGATTTTAGAGAGAAAGGAAGGGAGAGAGAGAGAGCGAGAAACATCGATTGGCCTCCTGTATGCAGCCCCGCTGGGGATCGATCCAACAACCTAGGTATGCGCCCTGACCAGTGATGAACCCACAGACTTTTGGTGCATGGGGATGATACTCCAACCAACTGAGCACCCAGCCAGGGCAGAAGCGGGAGTTTTAGGTGTTCCCACAGGACCTAGGAATAAGAGCATATCTGCACAGAGCTCTGTGAAGCTGGGGACCCTGGCAGAGATAGCAGAGAGGCGGGAACAGGGAGGACTCTGGACAGGCAAAAACATTTTGTCCTCAAGCTTTCTCGGTCTGTGCATGACAGGAAATTCCTCAACTCTCCCGGGGCACCCTGCTTTCCTGGCCACGGCAGACCAGTCAGAGAAATGCCATCTCTGTATTTCCAGTACTGGGCCCCCAGCCCACTGCCAGGGCCTTTGCTAAGGCCCCCTAGTTGTCCTTCTGTCTAAGGCAGCAGTGCTGCGGGCTGGGGCAAGGGAGCACAGGGGCCTGAGAGCCCATCCTCTGGTCATGGATCACGGGGTTGCCCTGTCTCAACTGCGCTTCAGTTCCATGCCCTTCACACCACATCTACTTGAGGGAAATTGTCCTCCGGGCCCCAGGCCTTCCCAGGCTCTCCCATCCTCATTCCCAGAGGCTGTGTTGGGAGAGCCCTACAGGGAGCTGTTTTTGTTTTCAGTACCAACAGATGAAAATTCAGTGGCAAATATGGAGGTAGGTTTTCTCAGGTATGTAAAGCACCCTGGAAATGTACCCCCACAACTACAAGCTTCCTGGGGAAGACCTGTTGTTTGTGGCCCTGTGCTAACAAGAGCCCAAAATACCAGAGTCTGTTTCCCCTAATCTTAGAGTTTAAGTGAGAGATATCGTAGCCCTCTCTGCCCCTACGCCTGTCCCTGCCAAAAGGCAAACATTATAACAACAACAATAAAACTTACAAAAGGATCACTGAAGGTCAAAGCCACCTGGTTCACAGGACAAAGGGTAAAATCAGAGACTGGGCAACCGTGAGCTCGCCCTGCACCAGGCCTGTCTTGTGTGGGAAATAGTCTCTGGCTCAGCCCTTGGCTGCCCTTTCACCTTCTGCTCACGTGAGGCCAGTCAGAGCCCAGGTTGGGAAGATTCCAAGAATAATAGAAAACCTATTTGTTTTGTTTTAAGTGTATTTTATTGATTATGCTATTACAGTTTTCCCAATTTTTTCTCCCCTTTTATTCCTTCACTCTGCACCCCCACACACACACTCCAGCATTCCCCTCCTTCCGTTACATGTCCGTGGGTCATACATGTAAGTTCTTCAGCTTCTGCATTTCCCATACTATTCTTCACCTCCCTCTGTTTTGTACCTACCATTTATGCTTCTTATTCCCTGGACCTTTTCCCCCTCTCTCCCCTCCCACTCCCCACTGATAACCTTCCATGTGATCTCCATTTCTGATGATTCTGCTCCTGTTCTAGTTGTTTGCTTAGTTTGTTTTTGTTTTGTTTTGTTTTGTTTTTTTAGGTTCAGTTGTTGATAGTTGTGAGTTTGTTGTCATTTTACTGTTCAGTTTTGATCTTCTTGTTTTTCTTTTCTTTTTTAAGATTTTTATTTATTTATTTTTAGACAGGGGAAGGGAGGGAGAAAGAGCAGGAGAGAAACATCAATGTGTAGTTGCCTCTCGAGCACCCCCTACTGGGGACCTGGCCCTCAACCCAGGCATGTGCCCTGACTGGGAATCGAGCCTTCGGTTTGTAGGCTGATGCTCAATCCACTGAGCCATACCAGCCAGAGCTGATCTTTTTCTTAGGTAAGTTCCTTTAACATTTCATATAATAAGGGCTTGGTGATGATGAACTCCTTGAACTTGACCTTATCTGGGAAGCACTTTACCTGCTCTCCCATTCTAAATGATAGCTTTGCTGGATAGAGTAATCTTGGATGTACGTCCTTGCCTTTCATGACTTTGAACACTTTTTTCCAGCCTCTTCTTGCCTGCAAGGTTTCTTTTAAGAAATCAGCTGATATTCTTATGGGCACTCCTTTGTAGGTTACTGTCTCCTTTTCTCTTGCTGCTTTTAAGATTCTCTCCTTATCTTTCATCTTGGGTAATGTAATTATGATGTGCTTTGGTGTGTTCCTACTTGGGTCCAATTTCTTTGGGACTCTCTGGGCTTCCTGGATTTCCTAGAAGTCTATTTCCTTTGCCAGATTGGGGAAGTTCTCCTTCAGTATTTGTTCAAATAAGTTTTCAATTTCTTGCTCTTCCTCTTTTCCTTCTGGCATCCCTATGATTCGGATGTTGGAACGTTTAAAGTTGTCCCAGAGGTTCCTAAGCCTCTCCTCATTTTTTTGAATTCTTGTTTCTTCATTCTGTTCTGGTTGGATGTTTATTTCTTCCTTCTGCTCCAAATCATTGATTTGAGTCCTGGGGAAAACCTATTTGTCAATCCATCCCCAGAAAACTGAGTGAGGAGTGAGTGGGCCAGCTCTGAACCCAAAGAGTTGTTCCATTTTATGTCTTTGACTAGCTGGTGCACTCCCCCCTTTCTCAGAGCGAGATTCCCCCCATCCCTGGTTTTTACTGAGATAATATTGATCTAGAAGAAACTGCATATGTTTATGGTATTTAATTTGAAACCTTCACCACAATTTTAAGAAATGAACAACTCCATCATCCTCAATTGCTTCCTCGTGCCTCTTCACAATCTAAACCCACCAACCACCACCCAGGCTTTGTGTCACTGTATTTCACATTTCCTAGAATTGTGTACAAATGGAATCATCCAGTATGTACTCTTTCTTTGTCTGGCTCCCTTTATTCAATGTAACTTTTGTGAGACTTGTCCCTGTTGTAGTGTTAATGTCTATCACTAAACCATTTCTTTTTGCCGAGTGGTATTCCGTTGTATGGCTGTATCAGTCTATCTATTCATTCACTTGTTGATAGGTTACTTTCAGTTTAGGGCGATTAAGATTAAAGCTGCTATGAATGTTTGTGGACAAGTCTTTGTATAGACACATGCTCTCATTTCTCTTGTATAAATACCCAAGAGTAAAATCACTGGATCCCATGGAAAATGGATGTTTAACTTTTTAAGAAACTGCCAAACTGCTTTCAAAAGGGATTGGACCATTTTATACTCGCACCAGCAGAGTGTGAGAGTCACAGTTGCCCCGTATCCTCACTCACACCAGTGCCTAGGATGGTCAGTCTTCTCAATTTCAGTCATTCTATGCATGTTGTCTCTTCGGCTTTCTTGGGGCGCTTAAAATCTCACGGCGTGGCAATGGAGCATTATGAAGTCTAAGAAAACAGTGAGGAAGCTCTTCAGTTGTTTTACAGGGAGACATCAACATACGCAGCTGAATGAAAAAGCAAGGTGGCAATCGTTGTGTGCGCTGTGCCACCATTTTTTTAAAGAAGAAAATTAAAGAGTATGCCTCTTCGCTTGTGTGTGTTCTACGCATAGATCACCTCCAGCAAGATGAACGAGAAATTGAAAATCAGTCGCCTCTGGGGAGAGATAGATACTTGATGGCTGGAGGGTGGGTGGAAGGGAGACATTGCACATGCTTTTTGGTACCTTTTGAATTTTGTGCCATACTTTTTTTTAAGTATGTATATTGAAGAAACAAAATCTCAAGATGCCAAGTATTGGCTTCCCACCCACTCCCTTGAGGTCCTCCTGAGGAACCAGAACTGACACTGGGCGTGGCCCTGCAGAGGCGTCATGCTGTCCCCACTGTCAGGCAGGAGCACTGTCACACCAGGCAGAGAAATAGGCACCCCTGTTCCCAGGGTCTCCGGGGCCTCCCCAAAGTCCTCACCTGTTAGTTTCTGGTGGGAACCCGAACCTGACAGTCCTGTGCCAAAGGTCACATAGTCCGCGTTTGTCAAATGAATGGTGAGTGAATGGGTGCTCACCCACGTTCTGTTGTCCGCACACAGAAAAGAAGAGTGACGGGAAGCACGAGTTCCTCCTGCCCACAGCTGCCAGCAGGCCCGTTGCACCCCGTTTCCTGCAGGGCCTCTCGGACCTCGAAGTCATGGATGGGAGCCAGGTCACCATGACAGTCCAGGTGTCAGGTGCGTCGCTGCCTCTTGTTCTTCAGCGTGTCTGTGAAAGTGGGTGTGGCTGCAACGTGGGCATTGCTCCCTGACGTCCCTCTCAGACCGCTGACCCACAGACACCGGCATGGAGCCAGCAGTCAGTGGGCCCGTGGAAGTAGAGCCTCGTGGTCCCTCTTTTCTGCTTTCTCTGGGCAGGATTTTCTGGATTTCAGGTTGAGTGGTCCAGAGGAAGAAGATAGCCATGGCTGGTGGGTTGAGGGATTACTGTGAGAACATAGCGTAGCCAATGTAGCTGGATGATTTTGAGCCCTGGTACTAAACCAGATGACATGAGAGCTTGCCAGCTCTTGGAAGATGTTCTCAGTTGCTCTATTCAAATTTTAAGGTGAGGAAAAGGAGCAGAGGTGCTTCTCAAAGAGGGGCTGGGTGATTAGTAGCCCAGTGTGAGATGTCACAGTCCTTGCAAGAGTCCAGGGAGAGAGGCCTAAGACGCCAGGTTCTCCCTTCGTTGTATAAATGATTGCTGGCCACTGACCTATCTCTTTGACCCGCTGGAGGTCACCCTCCTGGGTTGTTATTTATTTTTCTATTATAACACACACAATTGCCGGAACAATGGGAAGTATTTTTATAAAAGAATTTTATTTGCATGTGTTATCCTTTTTGTTAATTACAGTTTACATTCAATATTATGTTGTCTTTGTTCCGGGTGTACGACATGGCGGTCAGACATTCATATACTGTGCAAAGTGGTCCCCTGATATTTTCAGTGCCCAGCTGGCACCGTGCACAGTTATTACAATATGACCGACTGTATTCTCTGTGCCATACTTCACATCCCCGTGACTGTTCTGTAACTACCAATCTGCACTTCTCAGTCCCTTCTCCTTTCTCACACAGCCCCCAACTCCTCTTCCGTCTGGTACCCATCAGTCTGTTCTCTGTGTCTGTGAGTCTGTGTCTATTTTGTTTGTTTACATTGTGCATTAGATTCCACGTGTAAGTGAAATCACATGGTATTTGTCTTTCTCTGTCTGGCTTGTTTCACTTTGCCCTCCTCAGTTTTCAGTTTCTCTCGAGCTGCATAAGCAATAAAGATGGGCTGTGAGAGAACCCGTGTCCCACGCGCTAGCTAACCCACTGGGGACAGATGTGGTCTCCTCCCTCCCTGGGCCCCTCCAGAGCCTGACACCACCGAGCCTACCTCAGCAGCCGTCCTGAGGCCTTGCTGCTCTTGGATGAGAACGCAGCAGCTCAGCTCTTCCACAGAGGGACCCCTCACAGACGGCCATTGTTTTACACTTCAACAAACCGCTAGAAACTACCTTGGAAAGTGGAATAGTAAAATCTGAAAACGCTATCCTTCACGAGCTGTGTTTAGAAATCCTGCATGAGCTGGCACCCATCTTCACCCTCAGACAACATTTGTAGGGCGCCAACGTGAAATGCCATGGAGTGTCCCTTCTGGTAAAGAGTGCCAAGGGAGCTACCGTAAAGTCGCACCCATCCGCCAGGTGCACACGCGCAGTGCGAGCCAGCAGAGCAGGAGCCACGCTCACCTCTAACCCCGCGATCCCACAGCCACTCGGGGTCACCAGGCAGTTTAAATTCCAGCTTTCAAAACCATTCTTCCTGGGTTTCCTTTCTCACCTAAGAAATCGTATTCGTTTCACTTCTAGATTCTTCCTAGTTTCCCCAAATCTGTTGTTAAATAATTATAATGAGCATGCGTCGAGTGCCTTCTCTGTGCCGGGTGCTGTTCTGACCTGCCGTTCTGGTGGGCCGCTGAGAAGGCTCTGTGAACTTGCCTCATCCTCCCAGGACACCGGGAGGTAGAGAAAGTAGGATATGTCCTGGATAGGGAAACTGAGGCATAAAGAGTTTATTTAGTACAGTGTCGCAGCACTGAGTGCAGAGCAGCCACATGCCCCAGGAGAGTGCCTGCCTGAGCAGTCCCCTGACCTGCCTCCCCATTCAGGGAACCCACCCCCTGAGGTCATCTGGCTTCACAATGGAAACGAGATCCAGGAGTCAGAGGACTTCCACTTTGAACACAGAGGTACTTGGCACAGCCTCTGTATCCAGGAGGTGTTCCCGGAGGACACGGGCACTTACACCTGTGAGGCCTGGAACAGCGCTGGGGAGGTTCGCACACAGGCTGTGCTCACGGTGCAAGGTGAGGCTGACTGGCTTGGGGGCAGGGGTGGGAGGAGGTGCTGCCACGGTCTCTCCAAAAGTGATCTGGAGGTGAGGAAACCACGTGAGCCTGCTTTGTTCCCATCATGGGCCCCCTGCTATCTTGGTCCCGTCCCAGCCCCAGGGACCAGCTCCTCACAGTACAGGCTCCGGCTGAGTAGGGCTGCGCTTCCCTGCCTCTAAAGTCCCTGCCCTCTGTAGGTTGCTGGTGACAGTGGCATAGAGTGCTAGGAGAGAAGTCTCATAATACATGTAACAATTTGACAGTGGTGGCTTTTGACAAGAGTTATGGGCTTATTAGGGTCCTTGCCTTTAGAGAGCCTCCATTTAGAAGGAGAGACAAGCACACAAGGCAAGAGACAACTCTTAATCATCACATCTAATGGAGATCCTTGGTGCCCCTGTACATTCCAGGCTATGTCCCCTTGCTTTGGATACACAATACGTGCTACTGTTATCCTCTGAGAATGTAACCGAGACAGATTTGCCATTAAGAAGAATGTTATATCTATATATCCAATAAAAGCAATTTCTGGACAAACTGTTATTTGATAACATGCTGTCTCCCGACCTTCACCACCATGGAGTGTTGAGAGGACACTCCGCTGAAAGGCCTCCCTCTCTAACTAAATGTTCTGCCAACTTTCAGAGCCTCAGGATGGCACCCAGCCCTGGTTCATCAGCAAGCCTCGATCGGTGACAGCCTCCCTGGGCCAGAGTGTCCTCATCTCCTGTGCCATCGCTGGTGACCCCTTCCCCACGGTGCACTGGCTCCGAGACGGCAAAGCCCTCTCCAAAGACACTGGCCACTTTGAGGTGCTACAGAATGAGGACGTGTTCACCCTGGTCCTGAAGAACGTGCAGCCCTGGCATGCTGGCCAGTATGAAATCCTGCTCAAGTGAGTGTGCGTGCCCTGCCCCCAAGTTCCTACCTCCCATCAAAGTTCCTACCTGGGCCTGGGAAGCCAGAGGAAGCGCACAACAGTGTGGGGCTGGGCTTCAGGTGGAGAAAGTGTGGACTTGGTGCTGCTGGCTGACTTTTGTTTCCCCCCTTCGGTACAGCAGATGTTCACAGAGAGCCTTGCATTCTGGGCTCAGTTCCCCAGAGTCCTCTGTCTTGTTACATCCTGACTTCTGTTCCCTCATTATTTGGTGTGTGGCGAATACGAAGGAGGGAAGAATGGATTAAAATTGGAATGTGTTAGTTGTCTCTTGCTGCATGACAAATTATCCCAAAACGTAGTGTCTTAAAACAATAGTCACCTCATATTTCCTACGGTTCAGAAATTTGAGAAAGCTTAGCTGGTTTTTGGCTCAGGGTTTCACACGAGGTTGCACGGAAGACACCAGGAGGGGCTGCAGTCTCTGACGGCTTGACCGAGGCTGGAGAGCTCACTTCTAAGACGGCTCACTCACGGGGCTGTTGGCAGGAGGCCTCGGCTCCTTGCCATGGGGACCTCGCCATGTGCCTGCCTGAGTGTCTTCATGACATGGCAGCTGGCTTCCCCAGTGCTAGTGACCCAAGAGGGAGAATGAGCTGGAACGTGCAATGTCTTTTATGACCTACCCTCCAGTCACATATACCATTGCTTCTGCCACATTTTATGCTGGTTAGAAGTGAGTCACTAAGTACAGTCCATACTCAAGAATTAAGTTCCACCTTTGGAGAGTGGAGTATCTCTCTCCAAAATAGCTATGAAAAAATTCATAGACACTTTTAAACCACTACAGGGAGGTTAACTATCCCCATTCCCTTTTTCCTTTCTTTTAAGGTCTTTCCAGGTTACTCAGGAAGGTAAGCTCCATGTAGGTACACTACCATGTTCCCAATGCCTAGAACATGTCTGGCCCATAGTCAGAATGTGACCTAGAAATGTTCTTCTACTTTTAAAATGCTCTAACTCACCCTGGCTGGTGTGGCTCAGTGGACTGAATGCCAGCCCGCAGACCGAAAGGTTGCTGGTTCGATTCCCAGTCAGGGCACATGCCTGGGTTGTGGGCCAGGTCCCCAACTGGGGGACCTCAGAGAGGCAACCGATCAATGTAGCTCTTGGGCATTGATGTTTCTCTCTCTCTCTCTTATTCCCTCCCTAAAAATAAATAAATAAAATATAAAAATGCTCTAACTCCTAAAATTCCATGCCACCCCTGCGCAATGGAGACAGAATGCCAGCCTCCAGGGTTGGGGGGAGCATTAAAGGAGAGCACTTGACTCTGCAAATAGGAGATTGTGCCACATCCTGAGAAGACGCCACAGCCCTGGCTGAGGTGCACAGCCACTTGGTAAGGGGCCTCGCTCTGCTGGATGGACCCTGTACCGAGCTTGTCGTGTGAGCTACAGACAGGCTCTCTAGCCACATGCCAAGGCCACTGCCATGAGAGGGCCTTGTCCTACAACAATCACAAAACCTAGCATGTGCCCCATCTGCTTGGGTTCTTGCTGGGCATGTGCTTTATACTTGTATCAGTTGGCTTTTGCGGCATAACAACCACCCCAATACTTACTGGCTTTAAAAAATAGCCATTATTGTTTCTCAGGAGTCTGTGGATCTGCTAGCAAGTTCTGCTGAGCTGGGAAGGTCTCAGTGAATCTCAACTGAGCCAGTGTCAACTCTGTGGTCAGCCGACAAGACGGCTGTAGGCTGGCCACCCACCCTGCCATCATCCGTAGCATGCTCAGAACACAGCAATGGTCTTTGCCTTGTGTCTGAAGTTATTCTCAGAAAAGCAAATCTGCATCCAAACTAGGGAGCAGGTATCCTCTCCCACTCTCCTGGGCCGGCACAAATCGTGGAGATGCCCTACATGGGGGTAGATCGTGTCTGCACGCAGGAGTAGCGCTTTGGGGCAGCCCTCACGTTGATCAAACCAGAAACCCTAGAAGAGATGGGCTTGGTGAGGCATTTTGAGGAAAACAAGCTGAGGCTTAGAAACCAAGGAAGGGCTTGACTGTTGGAAGGGCCTGTCGGACAGGCTAAGCGAGAGAGGGTAGGGAAGGGCAAAGCTCAGACTGTGGGGAGTCGGCCAGGCCGGCATGAAGGGTTGCACTGGGAGGTCGGCAGGCAGACTGTCTGGGCCCAGCTGGGGACAGTCATAAAACTTCGACCTTCCCAGTTGGAAGGGACTTCAGAAGTTATCTAACTGCCTCCTCATTTAATAACGGGGGAGACTGAGGTCTCAGGGTCAGGGACTTGCTCATGGCCACGTGAAGGCCAGTAGCAGAGCCCAGATTAGAATCCTGGTGTCTTTAAATCAGGTGCTCTTTCATTCCTTACTTGTCTCGAGTGCACTGGGAACCCAGGGAACCTGGGAAATGGCACTAGAGTCCCCCCCTTCCCCCCGCAGCCCTTGCCCCCTTTCCCTCCCCAAAGTCCAGACTTTTCATTCCTTTGGGAGGCTGGTGGCCTGGCCTTGGCTTTGTCCCCAAGAGAGAAGGAGCAAGTGAGTGGAAAGTTCTCCTGGGGAATGTGTGCCAGGCCTGCCAGGGCCTTGCTCCCCTCTTGCTTTTCTCATCCTGACAGAAATCAGACCTAGACCCAGGACAGAATGCCTTTCAAGGAGGAACACTGGACGGCCGCGAGGATGTGGGGTGGGAGGGCTGGATTGGGGGTGCATACCGGGGGTGGTTTCTACCTCTCCTTCCCTCCCCTAGCTCTTGTCTCCTGAACTAGAAGGGGGAATGTCAAAAAGTTAGCTCCAAATTCCAGCTGAAATATTTGAAAGATTTTTGCTGCCCAGGAAATTAAGTCTTTAAACTAATTTTGCATATAAAATCATTCCAGAGGTGATGAGTGATTTAGAGTGGGACAGGCTCCCAGGCTTTGTACTCAAGGAACAGCTTCTTATTCAGGTGTGGGTGGCAGGGACAAAATGGGCTCTGTTCATAAAAGTCGTAGCTTACATGGTGACAGCCCCATATCCTCTGTGGCAGCATCTGGGCTGGACAGGAGGTGGGGGCCTCATCCTCAGCCCCTGCACATACTTGTAACTGAGTACGTGCAGATACCAAAGATGGCCCCAAACCTCTTCCAGCTGGTTAGATTATCTGGTGTGTGGGTCCCAGGCAGAAGGCCTCTCTGACCTTTTTAGGCTTTGAATGAGACATGATTTGCCTTAAAGGCCTTGCAGAAATTTAAGTGTATGGTTACAGAAATAGCGACCCCCTAGACCACCCCTAGGGATGACTCACTCAGTGGGGCCAGCTCTGGAATCCAAGCCCTCTACCTTCCATCTGCCCCTCAGCCTGCGCAGGTGGCTCGGGGGCAGGCCACCTGTCTCTCCTCCTTGAGGGCAGGTAACGGAAAACAACAGAAGCCTTTCTTTACCTGTGTCCACCCACAAGGAGAGAGAGCGTACTCCAGCTCAGGAGTCAGGGCGCCCCACCACTTAGAGCGTCTGAGGAGTCTGGCTGGGCTAAAGCAAGGCCATCTGGCCAGTGTCTGTGCCTGATTTTTGCATCTGGGCCGCGCTCTACTCATGACAGGAGGAAACTCGGTCAAGAAGATGTTGAAAAGGGCTCCCAGCAAAACATGGCCCTTGGGCATCGTGCCCTCCTGCTTCACACCAACCCCAGGCTACTACACCCTGTGCCTGAAAGAAAAGTGGGGAAAGAATGGCCCGATTCTGCCCAGCAGCCTTGCCAAAGCTGGGCATCTGGCTGCTGGGCCTCCCCCAAGGTGACCTCTTATGGTTATTCTACAAGTTGACCCAAGTTCCATAGCCTTCTGTGTTGAGTGTTGAGGGTGCTGGGAGGGCCTCTTAGCCTTCCCAGGGTCTGGAACCAGGGAGGCGCCTAATTGCTCTTTGTTGAGCAAAGGAGCACCCTCGGCTGTCAGACTCTCCAGTCACGAAGCTCCCTGAATCTTGAATCTGTGCCCCCTGAGAGCCTGAGCATTGAGGAAAGTGGCCCAAAGGGGACCCAACAGATCAGAGGAGGGGTGAGGGCAGCAAAGGTCAACCTTTCCTCACTTCAAGTGGGTCCTAGTACCAGGGAGTGAGCAGCAACCCCCCCAGGAGCCATGGGAATCATCTGCCATGCCCTGGGCTTCCAGTGTCTGCCCAGAACCAGCCCTGCATTGGGAAGGAGGCCAGGCAAAGCGAGGCAGGTATGCACATACATCAGCAGAGCTCCAGGAACACTTGCTCAGATGTCTGCCCATGATGGGGGATGGGTGCCTGGGCACGTGTTCCCAAACAGACTGCAGGTGCAGGTGCCCACCAGGCCAACCCTCATGCATGTGAATCCATGCATGTGGTTGATCTGTACATATACACATAGACACGCACAAACACACATATGTCCCCGAACAGATTTGTGCTAATGATCCCTGTAGGGAGGGGTGGGAAGGGCATAGGTTCTGGATTCCGGTAGACCCGTGTCTGTGGATGGAGGCAAATTACCTTTATAAGCCTCATTTTTCCTACCTATAACAGTGGTGCAGACCCCA
Source organism: Macrotus californicus (assembly GCA_007922815.1). Lineage (NCBI taxonomy): Eukaryota > Metazoa > Chordata > Mammalia > Chiroptera > Phyllostomidae > Macrotus > Macrotus californicus. The sequence continues at coordinate 25,184 of VMDR010003869.1, read as the reverse complement.
ACCTCACAGAGCTGTCATGAGATTGGATGGATTATGTACGGAACCTGTCTTTGCACATCTGTGGTAGCAAGTAAGGCACAAGTCAGCCCAGGAAATGCTAGTAAGACGGCTGCGGCTGCGTGCGGGAGAATGAGGGAGAAACCCCAGAATCCCAGCACCACTTCACATAAACTCCGGAGCATCCTTTCCTTACCTTTAAAATGAGCGTAATGGTGCTCTATACCTCATTGGGATGTTTGGGGACAAGAAGGACAACAGATGGGAAAATCATGAAAGCTGTCGGGCACTGTATGTAAAATGGGCGGTTATTATCATGAAGCCTTTGGTGCTCAGACCTGCCCCTCCCCCCACCCTTTCCCCAGTCAGAGCGGGACATCGTGCTGGTCAGAGCTCAGAAGTGCCAGCAGATGGCAGCCTTGCAGGGCCGGAGGGCTGAGCTGCAACTATAAATCCTCCACAGCACCCAAGCCTGGAACGGCCGGTCCTCCAAGCAGAGAGGCTGCTTAGCCACCAGCTCAGAGAGGTTGAACAGTTTTAGCAGTGGGTTGAGAATCCAGGTCCCTCACCATCTGAAGGAAGAAGAGAAAGGGCCACCCATTAGGGAGACACCTGCTGGGTTTCAATACAAAAATTTCTGATCTGAGAGCATTAGCCAATGGGTATGAATTGGAGGGTGTTTTCATTTCATGAGCAGGCAAAGAGGAAGTAGTAGACAGGGGACATACTGTGAGGATATGTGAGTAGTGGATGGGGGGACACTGTGAGGACAGGGGAGTCACCTGCTCTGCGTGAAGGGAGCAGAGTCAAACTGAAGGTCACTGGGCAGGCTGACCAAGGCCGCACAGTCTGGACCAAGCAGCTCCATCACAGCCCCTTCAGGGTTCATCTTTACTCTTCTATTCCTTGAGTGGTTGGTTGGTGGTATTACTTTTGTAATGTGCTTACAGAGAAGTATTCCTACTTCTGAATGCCTATCTTAGCCGTTGTCCAGAGGATGCTCTCTCTTTTGCCTTTTTCAACAAGAGCTGGGAAAATAGAGGGTGAGCCAAGCGGGAGGGGAGGGGATGGCCCTGCCCTAAATTTAGGTCTGGGGTGGGCGTGTTGGGGTCACAGCTAAGCCTGTGGTCCCATCTTTCCTCGAGCCAGCAGCCAGCCTGTGGTCAAGTTCCTGCCCGTCCTTCCCTCATCACCGCCCTTGGGCTGAGAAGGCCCTCAGCCGAGAGAGCCTCTTGATCTGCACTGATCCCTTGAATTCTTTAGGAACCGGGTTGGCGAATGCAGTTGCCAGGTGTCACTGATGCTACAGAGCAACCCTCCCCGAGCCCCACTGCGGTGAGTACCCTGGGAGTTGACTGGCCAGGCCCCACGCCACCACCCACCCGCCTTCCTCCTGGCCCCCACAGGCCCAGCCCAGCAGTCCCAGATTGTTTGTGTCCTCCAGCTGAGGCTGCCCAAGCCAAGAGGGAGCGATTGGGAGGGGAACTAGGGGGGGAGAGCAGGGGAGGAGAGGGGGGTGAATTTCTTTCTTTCTTTTTTTTGGTACACACCCTTATAAGGCTACTGAAGTCATTACCGATGTAACAAGCAAGCGCCTCTCACCAATGTTCCCTTCTATAAACACAGCCTGGCCAGCCCCCACCATTCCTTCCCCTCCTCTCTACCCTCCCTCCCTCAGAGATTTGCTCTCTCCTGACGTTTCTTTTTTTACCCGGCCCCTTTTCCTCCTGATCTTTTCCTTTTTCCCCTCACTGGTTGTAGGGGGAGGGAGCCTGCCAGCTGTGAGGGCCTCTGCGGCCAAGGAGCTGGTGCTGATGGTGGTGATGGTGACTGCTATGGGACCCTGAGGCCCGGCTGGCCAGCAGGAGGGCAGGGTTGGCCAGAGGAGGAAGACAGCAAAGGCGTGCGGGGGGTGCTAAAGAGGCGTGTGGAGACCCGGCAGCACACGGAGGAGGCCATCCGCCAGCAGGAGGTGGAACAGCTGGACTTTCGTGACCTCCTGGGGAAGAAGGTGAGTACCAAGACCCTATCAGAAGAAGAGCTGAAGGAGATTCCAGCTGAGCAGATGGATTTCCGTGCCAACCTACAGCGGCAAGTGAAGCCAAAGATGGTATCTGAGGAAGAAAGGAAGGTGCATGGCCCCCAGCAGGTAGACTTCCGCTCTGTCTTGGCCAAGAAGGGGACTCCCAAGACCCCAGTGCCTGAGAAAGTACCACCTGCAAAACCTGCCACCCCGGATTTTCGCTCGGTGCTGGGCAGCAAGAAAAAAGTACCAGCAGAGAATGGTAGCAACAGTGCTGAGGCCTTGAATGCCAAGGTGGCAGAAAGTCCCAAGTCCGTGGGCAATGCCCAGTCTTCAGGGTCACTGAAACCTGTGGGCAACACCAAGCCTGCTGAGCCCCCCAAACCCTTGGGCAACGCCAAACCAGCTGAGACCCTGAAATCTGTGAGCAACACCAAACCAGCTGAGACCCCAAAACCTGTGGGCAATGCCAAACCAGCTGAGACCCCGAAACCTGTGGGCAATGCCAAGCCAGCTGAGACCCCGAAACCTGTGGGCAACGCCACACCAGACGAGACCCTGAAGCCAGCCAGGAAAGAAGAACTCAAGAAGGAGGTGAAGAACGATGTGAACTGCAAGAGGGAGTATTCAGGAGCCACAGACAAAGAGAAAAGATCAGAGAACCAGGGGACAGCCCCCACCTTCAAGGAGAAACTACAAGATGTCCATGTGGCAGAGGGCGAGAAGCTGCTACTCCAGTGCCAGGTGTCCTCTGACGCCCCGGCCACCATCACCTGGACGCTGAATGGAAAGACGCTCAAGACTACCAAGTTCATCATCCTCTCCCAAGAAGGTAATGAGGGCAGGGGCTGGGGAGGAAGGGACTTGGCATGAGGGTCACTGTCAGCTCATGGAGCCTTGGTCTTATGGATCACCACTCATAGCCCAGAGCCTCTGTGTCTCCCTCGCTCACAGGGTAGGTGCCCTGTTCGGGGTCCATGGGTACTCCCTCCATTCCGGGGGGTGGGGGGGGCATGTTCCTAGTTCTGTGGCATGTGCCCAGGTCTTGACATCTGTCCAGCAGAACCCTCTTACAGGACCCCCAGCAGTGGCCTCCTCAGAGCACAGGGGGCCTGCGCTGATGCCCCACAGCTCTTACTTGGAGAGGGTTCTGTTCACAGACTTGCAAATGGAGGCACAGGGGCTGAGAGTCAACAGTTGTTTCTGCAGCGGCATTTGGGTGTGGAGAAGGGTGTGCAGTGGCAGGATGGCACAGGACCGTGAATTGGGGTCAACAAGAGCTCATGGGTTTGAAAGGACGTGTGGGGGAGCCCAAACCCGAGACGTACCCTGTGGCACACACTCACCGGTGGACAGAGCAGCCCGCTTCCTAATTTGGATGAGACTTTTGTTTGCTGCTATTTCACATTCTTGGGTGGTGGGGAGAAGAGGGGGGGCTCTAAATCCTGCCATATGAGGCCTTTCGGGGTCTGGAGTTCTTGGAAGGGCCAGTTTATACCTAGAGAAGTGATTGGGCATGAGAGGGGTATTTTCCCTGGACTTTCAATTTGGTTTGAAATGTTTTCGTAAATCCCAAGCCTGGGTGTGAGCGCCAAGGCCAGCAGGCTTCTTACACCCTACTCTGGTGGCCAGTGCTAAAACAGAGTCTGACCTGAGCCTGAGGCTGATGCCGGTGGCTCTGGGTGGGGCAGGGTACAGAGCTCCCGGGAAGGGATATTTGACCTTGAGGGGTAGAGAGAAGCCACAGCAGAGGCCCAAGAGGACAGGTCCTGTCCAGTCGAGATCAGCTGAGATGTCAGAAACACTCCTCCGCACACACTGTGCTGCTGTCCTTCCGGTCCTCCGACTGCACCCCTCCCCACCCCTTCCCTGACCCCCTGTTCTGCTTTCTTCCTTCCTCCTGAGACCCAGAATGAAGCACTTGAAGGGAGCAGCAGCCCCCTCAGCTCACAATGGAGCTTCCCTCTTCACTCTGCATCTCACAGCTAATCTGGAACAGCCGAGCATTTGAATCTCGATGCTGAAGTAGTCAAGGGGAAGTTGGCCAGGAGAGAGAAAAATGTTTTATTTTCTGCTAATGTGTTGACAAGATAACTTTTTCACATGGACGGCGTCCTCCAGAAGTCCTTTCATCTCTCCCCTTGCCTCTGTTGGTTCAGCCTGCCATGCACAGGCAGGCATGAGGATTACCATGGTGGGGCGAGACATCCAGGGGAGGGGGTGCCACAACCTTCCCTGTCACCCCCATGCACCCTTCCCAACTGGAAAGTCTTTGGTAAAACTGATCCAAAACCTTAACCAGGAGCATTTCCCAGATTACCCTGTGGCGTTACCTCCAGGCAGAATGGCAGGAGGGCAGGGGTAGCTGATGTCCTTGGGACGTGTGTCGTCACACAGGCTTACACAATGTGATGTCCACAGTAGCACCAACCCCAGGGAGACTGATATTCAGACAGCTGAAGGCAGTGCCCAAAGCTGTGCAGCTGCTCTTAGGCCTGTAGGGAACCTGCAGAGCTACCAGCAGCCACTTATAAACGGTCCTCAACTAAACAATGTAAGCAGACCTCAGCCCTGGTCTCAAAAACACAGCTGAGCCACTAGACATTGGCTGCTCTTGCCCAGAGTGCCTGGTCTCTGTTACATCTGCTGGTCACTGAGTGTAAAAGGCCGTGGAGACCTGGCTACTTCAGCATCACCGCCTCCAGAAACCATCTCCAAGGGACAGTTTCAGTCAAAAGCAGAGGAAGAAGTGATTAAAAGAAGGCCAGCCCAAGGAGAGGATAGAGAGAAACTGGGAAGGGGGTGGGAGGTGATTATGGAGATAGCCCCAAACCCAACTCTAAAAAATGTTCCAAGTATTCGCAATTCTCCTTTGAAAAATAAGAATAGCTGGCACATATTGAACACCATGTGTCTGACGCTCTCCCAGACATTTTACCCTTTTCACTCAATTAATCCTCCAACTATCACGCTGCCCGCCTCACAGAGAAGTTAATTAAGGACCTTGCTCAGGTTTGCACAGCTCGTTAGTAACAGAGCCGGGATTTGAATGCAGGCAGTTCCGATGCCCAGACTATGTTGTCTTTAAATTAATGTGATATGTTACCTCTAAGCAATATGTTACCTCTAAGTTAATTCTTGTTAGCATGACCGCACACTGGTACAGCTGAGGAAACTTTCATGGTCGATTAGCTCACCAAGAGCATTGTCGAGCAAGGAAACATGTCAGTGGCTACTGCTCAGCACTGTCAGCAAGAGCCAGGAGGCTGAGAGAGTAGCGGTGTGCTTGGGCTTGCCAAACTTCTACCGTTTTCACCACAGCAGAGGAAGTAGACCCTGAAACAGGCCTGTCCGTCTTGCCACAGTCAAGAAAGTGCCTTGTCTCAGAATATCACCCCACTTTCTTTCTGTCCATCGTTCCTTCTTCAGAGCTTCACTCTCTAAGCATTCAGATCCTGGAGTAAACAGGGACCCAGGAGAAAGCCTATCTTAAAGCGTTATCAGTGATCACTTCAGCAGGCCCCCCTGCAGGGAGTAGGGCCCTCTGACAGGTGTGAGTAGATCTGTTGTCAATAGAAAGAGAAGTGATTAAACTCTCCCGGTCAAGAGCCTACTATGAGCTTCTGGGAGCAGGAGGAGAGGGAGCTGAGTGCTGGGGCCTCTGGTAAGAGAGCTGGGCCTAGATCAGAACCTTAAAGGTAGGCCAAGGCTCCCAGCCAGGAAGAGGGAAGGTTTGGTCTTCCCAGGCAGGGACACAGCAGCAACGGACACAGGCCTGTTCCCAGCACAGTTTGGGCTGTAGAGGGGGGCATGGCCTCATTCCACCCTGTATCATGCTGAGGAACTCTATTTCAAAGGCAGTAGGGAGCCATGAAGGAGTTCGGAATGAAGAGCAGTGCACACAAAGCGAGGGTTTAGGGGACTTGATGGATTCTATGCCCAAAGACAAGTCAGGAGCCTACTGAAGAGGTCTGGGAGAAAGGCAGCAAGACCCGAGCTAACAAGGTAGGGAGGTGTGGACACAGACAGCAAATAACCAATTCAGGAAGCAAGGACAGAATTAACAGAACCTGTTGCCTGGCCTGGAAGGGTGGAGGTGCAGGAGTGAAGAAGAGGAAGGAGTGGGTGACCACTGAGTGTCGGTGCCTGGGTGACTGGGGTCACAGGGAAGGCATCAGTAGAAATAAAGAAGCCCTGGTTTGTGGTGGTTTGTCGCCGAAGACAGAGGGGAGCGCTGTGCAGGTCTCCCCACCCTTCACCCCCCCACAGCATCCTCTCCGTCCCCGCTTGGAACTCTTCTTGCTCCACTGCACTGAGCCCTGTGCTGTCTTCTCTTCTAAGATCAAGACTCACTTCCTCCAGGATGCCTTCCGACCCTGACGACAGCAGCCTGTGGCTGTGAGAGCCCCCTGTGCTCCCCTCCCCCCACATGAACACATATGTCTGGGCACCACCTGCTCATGGATGCTCTATTCATAGGTTTCAGAGGGCCTTCTCTGAACCTGTAACTTGGATAGGGCTTGTAGCCTGCAGGCCCCCCAAAACAGGATTATGTCCACCTCATTTAGTGCCAACGAGAGCAGAGGAGGTGTCCAGTCAGTTGGAGTGTCCATTAATTCTCAGAAGGACATGTGGAGGTGTCCTTGCTTTCCCTGCACCCCCCAAAGCTGCAGGGTGCCTGGTGTTCACTTCCAATGCTGGCCTGCCCTCCGGGCCTGTAGGTTGGCCACACCAGGCCCTTCCTGGACCTGCAACAGCGCTCTCCAGGCCTCAGCCCAGGGGTGGGAGGCCAGTGAGCCAAGGGGACACTGCTGCCCCTGAGAGGGGCTTCCACCTGTATGCCTTGATTCCTGTCCCCAGGCCAGACTTCTTTCCCAGCAAACATTTCTCCTAATCTAATAACAAGGCTTCATTTTTGTTGCTCTTGTCAACTGATGATTCATTTTTCATTGCCTTTGGTGTAGGATCTTGGAGTAGCTTTTTAAAAACCTGTGTAAGTGACCCTATAAAACACAAGGATTTATGTAGCACCTATGATACGTGAAGCACAGTTCTAGCCCTTTCCATTGTAGGTACAACCCACTTAAAGAACTCTGAGTTAAAAGGGGTTTTTTCTCTCTTGAGAAACTACAGGTACACCTCAGAGATGTCGCAGATTTGGTTCCAAACCACTGTGATAAAGTAAGTGGTATGGCGGTAAGATGAGCTGTAATCTTTTCTCTGGTAAAGGGTCCTGCCTTAATTTGTATAATAAAAAGCAAAATCTGTGAAGCACAACAAAGTGAAGCGCAGCAAAACGAGGTATGCCTGTATATTATCTTTTTTTGGTAGGTTACATTTGATTAAACATGCATGACTTTCTTTTGTGTAAAGCTTAACCAGGTCACCTGCTACAGAAATGCACCTTTGTCATTCTCAGAATGGCAAATTTTTTTTTTTTTACCGTGACTGCATTCCAGGCCCAGGAAAAATATTCATAACAAACGTGTGGTCACTGCCCTCCGAGAGCTAGTGTGGGAGACAGGCATAGGTTTCAGCAATGGCCTTGGGAGACATGTTTTGATTAAGATGAGCTCAGGGCACAAAAGGGTCCATCTATGGCTGGGAGTGCTTAGGAGTAACACAGAAGGCACCATCCCTGAGGAGTGACCTGGAGCAGGGGTGCACGGTCCAGATGTGCCAGGGGAGCCAGGCCCTGCTGACTGGGGGTTGCCTCGGAGCAGAGTCTCCAGGGCTTCGGACCACTCCCTCCTACCATGCACACCCCCATCTTCTCTGTACCCCACACATTCGGAAAAGGGGTAAGGTGGGGGAATCTTCAGATTCCATGACCATGAGAGGCCCTCCCAGGGACAGTTCTAGCTGAGCCATTCAGCCACTCATTGGATTCCTGGTTCTGTGTTCACCACTCCCATCCCCCTCACCTCTCAAAATTCCCCACCAGGCTGAGGCTTCTCAAACAACAAAAAAAAAATGCTGGGAAACATTTTTCTTCTGGAGGTCAAGAATAAGCTGTCCCACAGGAAATACCAGATTCTTCAATCTGAGCCAGCTGAGGCTCCAAGCCTGCCCGGGGGCCCTCCTCCAGCCCACGCATGTGGCCAGAGGTCCAGGCTTTGAGTGGCTTGGAAAAGCTGCCTGCTCCGGCTTTCCCTGGTAAGGGGGCAAGGGCTGTGGTCGAAATGCTCCACTTGTCCGAGTGATCTCACCGCGGTCTTTGCAGTTTGTGCCATTTTGGTTTAAGGCTGGAGGCCGCTGGGGGACTGAAAACCAAGAGGCAATCAAGGATTCGAAGGGGGCGTGAACTGGGAATGGGGTCTCTGCTCCTAGAGCCTTAGCCTCAGACTGAGGGGAAATTGCAAGATGGGGTCTACTTCCTCTAAGCCCCAAATTCAGGCCCGAGGTCATGTCAGCCTTCTACTGCCCTCCCGGAGAAATGGCAATTTCTCTCCCCAGAAGATAGTTAACCTCAGTCTTCCATTCCTGTGACTCACAGTGTGTGTTCTCCGGATGGATTTCCTAAAAAATCCAGCCTAAATCCTTTCTGTTACAGTTTCTGCAGGTTCTATTCCCTACAGTGAAAGAGACAGTAACCCATTGGCCTCCCCTGTGGGAGAACCTAGGGAGGCCTTTCCCAAGAGGCAAGGTCTACATAAGAGGGTGAAGGGTGCAGAGCAGCCGTCCTGCCCAGGTGGACAGTAGGACTGAGGTTCCCCTAGTTCTGTTTTTGTTTTTCCCACATACAAGTGAAAGTTTATTTAGACAGTCACAGAGGTAGGAAAAGTGAGCCAGCTGAGCTGCATGGGCTCAGAAAACAAGTTACAGAGGCAAAAAAGAAGGGTCCTTGGAGCTTAGGAGAGAGAGCAAAGGTATGGCCTTGAGGGAACTAGAGAGTGAAAAGTACAGGCATGCTCTGGAGAGAGAGAGAGAGAGAGGGAATGCACCCTGGGGTAAGAAGGAAAGGCTCAGGGTACGAGAGAAAGGGAAGAGGGAGAGAGAGAGAATATAAACGAGCACCAAGGTTTCTGTAAGGCATCCCAGGTGCCAGGAAATAAAGGGCACTGTTACAGCGCACCTTTCTCTTGTAGCCTTAGTGAGGCTGTCTGGGCAGAACTCATCACCCTCTCTCTGAATATCCTTGTCCTTGTTGGTCAAGTCTGTGCATCTGTCTAATCATGGTGAAGGTAATTTCTAGATCAAAGGCCTTTGGAGAGTCGTGCCTGTCAGCCTCTTTCTGGCCAGATACCCACACATACACCTGGGTGGGATACACACAGCTCTGCCCACCCAGGGCCAATGGCGTGTGGCAGGCAGTGGTGGGGGGAGGAAGGTGGCCAAAGCCAGTGGCTCCCGGCAGCCTAATGCCCATGCACATTGCTCTGGCTCCGCCCCTGCTTGGGTGATGACTGCTTCCCTGACAGCCGGGGTGGCTTTGGGCAGGACATCATGCTTTTGGCTTGTTGAATGTCTCAAGGCAGGAGCTAGGAGCTACCTGGCCCAGCAGGCTCAGTCTTCAGCTGGCCCCTCCCACACCCCAAGGGAAACTCCACAAGGGGATCCCCCTGAGAAAGATCTAGCCATGGGATGAGAGACTCAGGATGGGTAAGCACCAGACCCCAGATTCCTGTGCATGGCCAGCCTGGCTCCTCCCCCACCAGGCCAGAAGGATGTGCGGGGGCAAAGGTAGACCTGGCCAAAGTCGGTGGGAATAGAAATCCCTCTGAGGTGACCAAAAGACCCGGGACTGAAGGGAGGCAGCCTCAAAGTGCCCTCTCCCAGCCCAGTGCTCTCCATGGGCCACGATTCTCAGCTCAGATACCGTTCCTGAAAAGCCAGCTCCAGGGTCCCAGGCGGTAGTCACCTTCTCCCAACAGATCTTCCCACAGGCCAGTGCCCCTGCTGGACGAGGACTCCTGCCCTCCCCCACCTACCTTTTTGTTGAGAACTTTCTTTTCTAGGATGCATCCCATAATCACTGCGACATGGAGCAGAGCTCCCTCACCTACCACTGCTGCTGACACAGGTGGTAAACCTGTGCCCGACTACTGCTTCCCTCTCTTGGTGATGCCCCAGCGGGTGTGGCCTGTGTTCCTCTGCTCCTTCCTTGTGGTCAATGGCAGAGACTGTTTCCTTTTCTTCTTCTGTGCCTTTTTTTATGTCTTCATAAGAGAATTTTCTGGAAGGGGGCTGGGGGTACCAGGAGGGAGTATATTTGAGGATCAGTTATTTTGGACCTGGGTTATCAGCAGAAAATGCCCTGGCTTTAGTGAGTAGCGGGGTTGGTTCCCACGGGGCTGACTTCTGGGCTCCCAGAGGCTGCCCATGTGAATAACACTTGCCTGCTGTGCTTCAGGTTCCAGGGCAGCTATGGGACCCACACCTGGCCCACCCAACCACTCTTCCTCTTCCTCTGCAGGCTCCCTGTGCTCTGTCTCCATCGAGAAGGCACTGCCAGAAGACAGAGGCTTATACAAGTGTGTAGCCAAGAATGAGGCCGGCCAGGCTGAGTGCTCCTGCCAAGTCACTGTGGACGGTAGGTCGTGCCCACCCCTCGCCATCACACCGAGCCCCACTTCTCAGACACCCTCCCCTTCCACCATACCTGAACAGAACTGCACCCAAGGCTGCCATCTCTACCCGAGGCATCTTGTGGGTATCAAGCCGTCTTTAGCAAAAGCACAGCAAGAAGGAAAGTGGGAGCCCTATGTGGTGGCCCCGTGTGGTGGCCTCAGCCCCACTCCTGACTGGGAGGAGAAGCTGCTCACCTTGGTGATGCTCCTCCCCAGTCTGGGCCCCACCCCGCAGGGCCGTGCTGAGTAGGGAAGCTGGGCACAGGGCAAGACGAGAAACGACACACCCACAGGAAAATGACAGCATAGTGTTTTACAAGCCGCAGCAAACAAGCGTCAGTGCTGGCAGGACTGACCCGTGAGGAGGAGGGAGCACAGGGGGGTCCAAGTGGGGAGACTCCATGGAGGAGGTGAGTTGGGCCTCTGTATTTCTGTGGAGGGGACGGGGCTGCCACTCGGAGAAGGAAAAGGCAACGGTCTCAGCGCGAAGGGAGGGAAGAGGCGTGTGGGGACAGAGAGGCCTGTGAGGTCTGAGTGGAGTTTCCCTGTGATGAAGGGGCAAGAGCGAGCCGTGAGGAGTCGGGATTTGTCCCGAACACATGCAGGCAGTGTATTTGGGACTCTCCCTTCTCCCCTCTGTGTGCAGTTTAGGATCCAAGACCTGGCAGTAGAACGGTCTTGTGCTGCTTCGGGCTGCCAGCCTCATTTCACAGACTAGAAAACCGAGGCCACTCAGAGGGGAAGCATCCTGCACGAGGCTCCCTGGCCCATGCAGGGCCCAGCACCAGTGAGAATTCCATCTCAGGTCGCACTCCAGTACCCTTCCCTTTTATTGCTGTTTGCTTGCAACTGTTTTAAAAGGTTGTTTAGGGAGAACAATTTCTTGCCCTTGTAATGCTAGCTAGTAACCTTTAGTGACACTTTTTAAAAACTAGTGATCAAAGAAAGTGTCTTGAAGACCAGCTTTGTTGTTCTGACTGCCGAAACTGATCACTTGGGGTCTAAAATTCTAATCTTTTTCACTGTTATTCCATAAGATATAGAATCTTTGTCCCCATTCTGGATTTTCTCATCTGGTTTTCTGGTCACAAAAGCTGAGACCTGCAACATATAATAAATGGGAGACAAGGAAAGAGGGTCTTAAAAAGAAAAATGTTTTTAAAAACGACACACAATGGCAACACAAATTAAATTGTCAACAGCCAACAGTAAAACTGAAGGCGTCAGATGCCATGCATCTACCTAGACTCCTGTGAACGTATGTGCCCCAGGGGCTCCGAGCCTCGGGGAACAGATCTGATGGTTGCCACGTGTGGTCAGCTCACAAGGGGGCTCGACACCCATGTTTTGAGACTCTGAGCAGGGTCTGCTGCTGGTTAGTTACTCTTGTGTGTGTGACCCAGGCTGTCGCCCATCCAGGTAGATCCTGCTTCTTTCTGTACAGGTGCTGCAGTTAAAAAAAAAGTAGTGTTTCTGGGACCTTGACCCCAGAAGCTTATTGCTAACAGCCCTGAGACCCAGGCTGGTTCCAGCCAATCTATAAGGAAGCTCTTCCCGCTAATGGGATTATCTGCTTTTTGAATCCCCAGCCTCCTTGAGTCCTATTTACACGGAAGGCAGGACAGCAATTCATTCTCCTTTATCTGCAAAATGTCAGCACCTTTTTGAGAAACAGCCAATGGTTTATTGTTAAAACCAAACTTTGTTTCAAAATAAAATTTCCTTTTCCCCTACAGAATAATTTGGGGATTCTTTTGTTGAAAGAAAGTTTTGGGGAATCCATTCTGCAATTTATGGGGCTTTTTTTGCCCATAAATTGGTCTCCTTCATTTTCTTGCCGTCTCCATTAATCTTGATTGTCTTCATGATTTATCTCCAGTTCCTGCAAGAGGCCTCTGTGGGGTTTGGCCTCATGCTGCAGGTTGGGAGCTGGGTGGCTGGAGAAGAGCAAGGAAGGGGATCTGAGGTAGACCAGCTGAGATAACAGATCCACTGTCAGTTGGGTTTTCTTTTGTTTTTTCAAAGAGAAGAAGGGCACCCCTTCCACACTCACTCTTTCCCTGTTGCTGTACTTGGAGATATAAGAGCACTCTGCACGCAGGTGGGCTTCTTGCCACTTTTGGCTTTATTTTCTCAGCAAGAGCCACCTCTGGGCACATAGGAAAGGACTGTAGTCTCCTTAGCCTTCCCCTCCCCCTTTTCAGCACAATTCCCCTCCTGCGCTCCAGTCAGCTGAATAGTCTTCCTGTCCTTGGTCTGTCTCCTGATCTTCTCAGCTCTCCCCTCTTCCCAAGGCCACAGCACCTAACTTAGAGATGCCAATGGGTCCACATACCCTTGGAAATTATGGGAAGTCACTGCGGGGTCTTCCAGTCTCTCCCCATGTGCAGCTGCCTGCCTGACCTCTGGACTGCATTTCTCCCCAGGGGCAGTGAGGTCCCTCTCCCCTGGGGCAGGGAGCTGCCGCTAACACCAGGCAGGCCTCCCCCTGCCACTCAGCAGGGCCGGCTCCCAACAGCACTGTCACTCACACAGCCCGTGCCAAGCCCCCTTAAAGCTATACATCTGTGGCCAACGTAATGATTAATTTAAGGCCTCATAAAATGACGTTGGCTCCTTGGCTGTTCTGTACTAACCACACTACCGTTTCCCTCGCACAGTAAAGGCAAAGGGAGGTAGCCCGTGTGTAAGAGATGCATTGCCTCTGGGTGTCTCTCGACACACACCCTGCGAGCCACCCTGCACAGGGGGGTACAAACGAGTTACCCAGGCAGCGCTCACACCTGGGTGTGTCTGGTTCTGAAGCCTGTACCTTTCCACAATGTAGTATGGCCCCCTGTCTAATGGATTACATGGCAGTGTCCACGCTCCAAGAATCCCAGGCCCCCCTTAGTAACAGCCCTTTCTGCTGGGAAGTGCTTTGCACACCTGGCCTGAGTGACCCATTCCCACTTATTCTGACCCAGGTGAGAGAGGAGAAAACAAAGACCTTTTTAGGTGAAAATCCCAAGGCAGGAGTCCCAAGACACCTCTACGCCCTCACTGGCTCATCCGGCCCTTCCCAGCTCAGGCACCCCTTCCCCAGACAGCCTGGTTAAGGGCATCTGGCCTCAGCTGCTGGTGACCATGGAAGGCTGAGCACGTGTGTGGTGGGAGGTGACGTTCCTGTGGGCACCCAAACCATCATTCACTCCACAAACATGTGGTGCCCACTCTGCCAGGCGCCGCTCCAGGAGCTGAGGTTAAGAGCAGTGAACAAAGCAAGTTTCTGCTCTCAGGCGCATTACATCCTGGTGCAGGGAGACCATAGTATGAATGAACAGATATATCATGAAATTTCAGGCAATGTGACACGTTTGAGGAAAGCAAAGTGGAATAATGGGAAAGGAAGACTGTTGTGGAGAGGGTGGTTGTGAAGCCTCTTAGGCAGTGACATTTGAACAGAGACCTGCAGGAAGTGCGGGAAGGAGGCAGGATGGCTGAGCCCGAATAAAGGGCAGAGTGGTGGGAAATGAGGTTGAGGGGGACCAGCAACCAGATCTGCCAGGCCATGCAGGCTGCAACAGAGGAACTGGATTCTCTTCTAATTGTGATGGGACAACACTGAACGTCTAAAGGCTCACTCGGGTGGCCGTGTGGTAGCTGGACCCAGAGGGGATAAGAGGGAGAGAGAGCAGGAAGACCTCTGGGAGGCTGCTGCAACAGTCCGTGCAGGAGACAACAGCAGCTTAGGCCCCAGTGGAGGAGGTGGCAGACAATCAGACTCATGATCTATTTTGATGGCAGGGCTGATGGGGTTTGCTGATGAAAGGGTAAGTCAAAGGCCACTCTTAGTCTCTGGGGAGTGCGTGCTGGTCGATGATGGTGCTGCCTGCTGATATTAGAATGCGAGGGTAAGGGGGACGGGCAAGAGTTTCAGGCATGTGAAGTTTAAGATGCCCACTAGACATCCAGGCGGGCATGTCACAGCCATTTAGAGGAACCTGAGTTGAGGACAGAGGCCAAGATTGGAGACAGGATTGGGAGAACCATACACACCTGAGATCACTTAATGCCCTGGGGTTGAGTGAAGTCCCTAAGGAGTGGCTGTGGGTGGAGCAGGGAAGGAAGCAGAGTCCACCATTGAGAAGTAGGCAGGACGGAAGTCTGTGAAGAAGACTGAGAGGGTCTGATCCCAATGAGACAGGAAGAAATCCAAGAGGGAGGTGTGTCCCAGAAGCCAAATGGTGGTCTTTCAGATAAGAAAGGAAGGATGGAGATCGATGCATCAAATGCTGTTGCCAAGCAGAATAAAATGAGCCTGAGCGTGGGCCGTTGGACTTGGCGAGCTGGAGCTCATTGGTGGCCATGACAAAGGGGTTCAGGGGAGTGACAGTAAAAAAGCCTGATCTGAGGCATGCAGAGACCGAGTCTTTGCTGAAGGCCATGCAGCTACTAACTAACTGGGTGGGAATTTAAACCCAGCCTTGGCCCCTAAACACTGCAACCCAGCCGCCACCATGCCCTCCTCTGATGGTGGCTGAACTGATTTCGACCCACCCGTCTTTCCTTGGCTTCAGTCCTTCCATACTCATGAGTCTGCTTCGGTTTTCACATTTATTCTTAACATCATCACAGGCAGCTAACGTGTTTTCGTTTGAACTAAATACAATGGGCGTTTTAGTGGGTCAAAAACATCGGACTATTGGCGAATGGTGTGGTTTAATGTGAGACCATCACACCAAGTACTTAGCATTATGCCAGGCACCAACAGGTACCCCATGAACGCCAGCTATGGCTTTACATCCCATTCACTCCTCTGTGGGGGTGTTGTTCCCATTTTCCTGGTGGAAAAGGTCAGCTCAGAAAAGCTCAAGCACTTGCCCAAGGGCTCAGGCACCAAGCAGCACAGCCAAAAGGAGCTGTTTCCTAAGTAGACTCCCTGGGTCATGCCAGCATGCTGCTTGCTTTTGGGAAGAGAGGGAGACCACCCCCTCTCTGTCCTGACCCCTCGTGGGGCTTCTGGAAACTCGGGCCCCTCCCCAAAAGCCTCCCTGTACCTCTCCTACCTAGGGTAGGAACTCAGGGAACCAACATCTTGGGGGAGACAGAAGAAAAAATATGCCCCTGGATGGCTGAGTCCTGAGATAGCCTGGGAGTGGAAGGGATGAGGCATTGTCCATATAAGGACATGTTTTCCTCTCTATATGGAGGCCCCCCACATCCCCCACTGCCATCTTCCTCTTCATGCTTCTTCAGGGCACAACCAGACCAGCAAAGGACTCCAGCCCTGGGGCCCAGATCTAGAAATGGGAGTTCAATTTCATCACCAACTGATTAAAATAGACAGAAAATACAAGCTGCTCTTAAATTTTTATTACTATTATTTTTATCCCCTGGGCAGCTGTGTGAGCACAAAGCTGGCTTTGATTAAGCACATGGTCCTTCCAGCCCCCTCTTTGCTGTGGTTCTCACGGAGGTCTAGCGGCTTGTGGTGCACGCACAGCCCCCGTGGGGTGGGGGTGGGGGGCTGCAGAGGAAAGAAGGGCTCTAAGCCGGGGGTGCACTTGGTTTGAAAGAAAAATGACCCCTTTCCTCATGGCCACATGGAAAGATAAGATGCACAGAACTTCTAAAAACAAGGTTCAAAGCCAAGACAGGGAAGTGCACTCAAACGTCAGTGTAAAGCCAGCAGCACCCAAGAGCTGAGCACAGATACAGAGGCAGAGACCCGTGATGGGTGCCAGTCAGGGAGGGCTTTCTGAAGGTGGGGAGTTTTAAAGCGGATCTGGAAGGAGGCGAGGAAATGTGAACAGGAGGGATGATTAGTAGTGAACAGTCATTTTCCTGCTGTCCAGGGCACTGTTGCATGTGCTCTCTCCTCTGAGCCTCACGGCACTGTGAGGCAGAGAAGATAAGCGTGGTTCCCTCTGTGCGGATGTGGAGATAGAGACCCACGGCAGTTGGAATTATTTGCCCACAACCCCAGAATCGCAAACTAGAGCCCTCCTCTCCCGGTTGTGCTCTAATGTTTAGGAGCAAAGCCCCGCACGACCCCACCAGGAGAGAATGCATCCCGGGCCCCATCGCCCTTCTTTCAAGAGCCCAGGAAAACTGGGTCTCTCATCGTCTGCTTGCTTGTGCCCTGGTTTGCCTATCAGTTGAAAACAAACAAATAAAGACAAAACAAAAACCCTGGCCCTTCTTTTATCTCCCTCCTCTGATGCCCCAGAACTTGCCAGGAGAAAAATGGCAAAGAGGACGCTGGAGCCAAGGATCACAGAAATGTCTAGATGTGTTCTGCCCTCTCCTCCTTTTCCTTAAAAAGGGGGAAGACAAACATTGCCGGTACATCTTCCAGTTGCCACTGATGCACGGTGGAAGTGCTGGTCACGAAAGGAGGGCAGTTGGGAGGGCCTCGGACAGGGCAAACGTGGACTTACCCCATGCTCCTGGTTTTGGAGCCCTAATCCCCCATATCATGGGGAGCACTGGCAGGTTTTCCTGTCTCTTGGAATAGTCCCCGATATGCTCTGTCCCTGAGCCCCAGCCCCACTTCTACACACACACACACACACTCACACACACACACACAGCCTGAGGAGAAAGACCAGTTTCTAACCTAGCCACATATTAGCATCATCTGGAGCTTTGGGACAATATTGACACCTGGCCCTGACCCAGACCCGTTAACCCAGGATCTGGGGAGTGTGGTCCTTGGGCATAGGTACTTCTAAAATGTAGCCAAGGCTGAGACACAGAGGTCGACAAATACGTGCTGAGGATTTTCCTGTCGCTGCGAATGACCAGTAGTCCTGGGGAGAAACTCGATGTGAGAAAATGGTCATCTTCTTCCCATTGTTCTCTCTGCTCCTCTATCCATGTTCACGTGTGTGAGCCAGCCACTGAGGAGACAGGATGCAGGCAATGTCGGCTACCGGTGGCGGGGCCCCCCGACCCGCTGGCTGGGGCTTCTTGCTCTTACGGAACAGAACGTGGTAGAAGGATGACCTGCAGTAGGGAATGGAGGCCGCAGAGGGGCCTGGGTCTCAAGTGCTGCCTAAAAGGATTTCCTCCAGCTGAACTCCCTCAACCGCACCCCTTGTCATATATCGCCCCAAGTTCTATTTAATCACTCCTGTAGTTGCACGTGTATAGTTCTGGGCCGACTCCCTGGAGGCTTTGTGCCTTGTTGCTGCTGTGAGCCTGGACAATGCCTGCCCCAGGCCTCCACCCTGGATTACCCAGCGAATAGGAAGTGGGCAGGCTTTGTACGGGCAGATCCACATTCTGGACCAGAAAACAGACTCAAATGCCTTCTAGGAGAAGCAATGCATCCAGATGGGAGCCCCAAGAACCCTTGTGCCAGCCCCTAGTTCTCTGCTCCCCCTGCCCACCCTAACCCCCCAGGAGAGAGCATGTGTGAGCAGCGAGGACTACCCACCCAGGAGGCGGGGACAGTGAGATAGCCCTTCCCTCCCAGCCAAGCCACAGGAATGCGGCTGAGGCCTCAGCTGGAAAGTCCCACCCGATCCTCTCTTCCTCTCTTCAGGATCAGGAAAAGGATGGACAGGAAGGGGCTCTGATGGGCAGGCTCCCTCCCAGCGCGGCCCCTGGAGAAAGCTCCTTGTGGGGAAAATGCTGGAGCACAGTGATAGCTGTTGGGCCAGCTGCTTCTTATCTAAGACCCTGGGTGGTTTCCCCTCAAGTCCCCAAAGTCCTGCCTCCTCAGGGCCCAGTGAGGGCCTTTTTGGCCACTTCGGCCCAGCTCAGCGTGATGTTACCTGCTGCCCCGACGAGAGAGGGTTTCCCTGGCATTACCCAGGCTGTGCGTCCCCATGGAAGAGGCAGGCGGAGGAGAGGCCCAAGGCTTTGCACACTCATCTCACAGCATTTTGGCTCTGCTGGAAGGCTGCTGCCACAGGGTTTCATTGGGTCCTCTTCGGGGAGGGTACAGAAGCCCCTGTAATTGGCCCACAGCAGGTGAGGCAAGCGGGCCACCTGCTCAGAGATCCCTGTCTGGTTTGGAGGTTTGACTGTCAGCATCCAGCTGCAGAAGGAAGTCCAAGAAATCTGAGGCTTGCAAGCCCCCTCCAGACCGTGAGCCCATGGGCAGGACCCTGTTCCCTCCTTCCTCAGTACAAGAGACCTCGCCACACAGAGCAGACTTTTGGAGATCCATAATGTTTTCCCTGCAAGAGTCAACACCCATGAAGGGAAAGGGTGGGGAGAGGTGAGCTGAGGGGTACTGACTCTCCCCCTGCCCTTGGTAATGTGACTGCTGGCAGCGGGGGCCTGCCGCAGAGCGGAAAGTGTTGACTAGCTCCCAGGCAGCCCGTCCATCCATCTCGCCAAGGCGACTGTGCTCTCCATCTGATTTATAAGGCCCTGTGCAGCCACACTCCTTCTTTGGTGCTCTGGTGGGAGAAGGTCCCAGGCGCAGGCTGCTGAGCAGGCACTGAAGGCCTCAGAGTGGGACCAGGAAGGGGAGGAAGCTGTCACTTGGGTTGGGGTGGGATTTTCATTGAGCTTCCTCCTCCACTGGTTTCCTTGGGCAGCTGTCGACTGATGTTTGTGGTCACCTGTTTTGTTCCAGATGCTCCCGCCAGTGAGAATGCCAAGGCCCCCGAGATGAAAGCCCGGAGACCCAAAAGCTCTCTTCCTCCTGTGCTAGGAACAGAGAGTAAGTACTTGTTCAGCTTTTCTAGGCAACCCCAGGACTGAGGGCCAGCAGAGAGCCCTCCTGCCTGGCCTGTGCTCCTGGAAGTCTTGCCCTGGCCTGCACCCGATCGCCCCGTAAAGACCTGGAGACGGAGGCAGCAGCCCTTTCTCGGGCCCTCCCATCTCCCCTGAGCTGCCCTCAGCCTGAGCGCTGGGGCACGTCCACATCCGCCCTCAGTTACACCCATGTCCTTTCCACTTCTCACAAGACTCCCGTGAGAGCTTCTCCTCACCTCTCCCAGGTGAGTCTTTCCTGCCGGTGGGTAGACCTTTTGAAACTGTGGCTCTGACCTTATCACTCCTGGCCGGAGTGCCCAGCAGCCCCCGGAGCCTATGACTCACACAAGTGAACCTCTCACACCGTGTTGCCTGCCCTGGCTCACCTGCCACACAAGTACACACACGTTCTGACCTTGACCTCAGCCTCCTTCCCAAGTGCTGCCCCGTCTCCTGTACCCCTAGTTTGTACTCAAGCCAAGCCGAGCTCCTCAGTGTGCGCTGGACATCCCTGTGTTCCTTTCTCTACATCTTTATTCTGGCTCCTCTCTCATGGGACAGGCTCCCACAGAAAAGCCACCTTACCTCTGAGTTCATCCTCGCTCCATCTGAAAGTCAGTCCCCTCCTAGGAGCTCCCATAGCACTTAGCACCTCTCTTCTGCCGTTGCCGGTCTTCTTCCCGTGTCCTGGTGACGTGTGTCATCTCATTCTGTCCCCTCTACTCTCAGCTCTCCTGTGACTGAGTACCAGCTCTCTCCTCCTCTCTTGGATCTCAGCCTCCCCTGGGGCCCACTTATCTGTGGCCATAAAACGTAGGGTCCACAGTGCTTTTACAGGCCCACAAAAATCCAGACATCTTATAAAAGTAGAAGAAAAAAATAAACTTTAGGTCAAAGAAGATATTTTAATTCATAAGGTTAATATATTCATCTTTATACCAATGCAGTTGGAAATATACAAGGGAGGACCCCCCAAAACTGGAATTTATTTATAAAAATTGTGTATTTATTTTTACATGTTTAAACTTTATTCACATTCAAAATACTCTCCATTAGATGCAATACTCCTATGGAGACTATTTTGTAAAGACTGTAGTGGGGTTTTTTTAGAGAGAGGGAAAGGGAGGGAGAGAAACATCAACGTGTGGTTGCCTCTCGTGCCCAGTAGGAACCTGGCCTGCAACCCAAGTATGTGTCCTGACTGGGATCGAACCTGTGACCTATTGAGACTTTCTTTTCATGGCTCAAAACAGTGTTTGACTTGTTGATTTTGATACCTTTTAGTGCTTTCTGCCATTTTTTTGTTTCATCTCTTCCACATTGGCAAAATGTTTCCCTTTAAGGACGTTTTTCATTGGAGAAACAAGAAAAAGTTGCTCTTGGTGAGATCAGGTGAATAGGGAGGGTGGGCCACAGGGGTCATGCTGTTTTTGGTCAAAAGCTGCTGAACAGTCAGCACTGCATGGGCAGGTGTGCTCGTAAATCACCCACCATGAAAGGGGCAGACATTGAAAGACCCTTCAAAATAATTCACTGAAGCCAAACGCAGCCTCTCACAACAACACCAGCTGGCACACTGATACAGCTGGGTTCCTAGAACATTCATCTAGTGGGGGAAGCCTGTACTACAAGAGGCCTACCCTCCAGAAGATAATTCCAATTGGGGGGGGTCCTCCCTCGTAATTTGTACGTGTGTATATTTGGTGTGTGTGGGGGGGGGGGTTCTTTAATGGAGGAAGGGGCCAAGGAAGGCAAATGTGCATCTCGTCCACAAAGCCATAATGCGGCAACCCCGGCCTCCCCTGCTGATTAGTTATTGGTCTGGTTTTGTTGGAACTATGCTTTGACTCCTCCCATTTTGACAGAGGTTGTGGGATTTTTGAACATCCCTCACACACACTTTCTAGGTTCAAAACACAAACAAGATAAGCTCTTAAATACTCATACTCATAGAGGGAAGTGATTGAGCTTAATTAATTTGCAGGTGGTTTCTCTCTTTCCATTACAACACAGTGCTCTGTGACTTAGTTTTGTTTCTTTCAAAGCGTCCTATTTCCCTTCCTAATGATGAGCTTGGGCTCCCTCCACCATGCCAGCCAGGCCGCCGGGCATGCTCAGCCTTCAGTATGTTGGGTCTGCCTTGGATTATCAAAAGTGGATCTTTAATGAGTTGTTGGAAGTGCATAAATAATTCTAAGAAAAACCTGGTAAAAATGGATTAATGATTTTTCTCTTGCAAAAGGATTTCTTATGCTCATGCTCTATTAGTTATGGGAAATGTGAGCAAAAAAGATGCAGGATCTTAGAAGAGCACCAAGAACTTGTGAATTAGGGTCTGTCTGGCCATCCCCAGTCCTCAGGGCACAAGCAGGGTTGCGTGGAGTTCGAGCTGGGAGGTCAGCACCCTCCTGTCCTCAGCTCTGGTCCATCCATTCCAGGGAGGTCCTGAGGGAGGTGAAACGGGGTCGAAGGAGAGCTGGGAAAGAGAAAAACAAGCTGGAGACAGTGAGCAGACGAGCCCTGGGCTCTCTGCCCTGGAGAGGAGAGGGCAGTGGAATACTCCAGGTTGTCATCATCCAGTTCTAGGGCAAGGCCTCACCACCCTGGCTGCATATCAGATTCACCTGGGGAGATTTAAAAGCACAGCTGCCTGGGCTGCACCCCAGACTAATTAAATCAGACTGTCTTGGGGTTTAGTGTTTGTTTAAGCTCTTGGGCCATTCCAGTGTGCAGTAGGTCAGGCTGCAGACCAGACGTTCCGGAGGAAAGCCCGGGGCCCCTGTACTGCTGGTCTGGAGAAGCAGAGGGGTCTCCTCTACAGCCTCCAGTAAGTGTGAACACCTCAGGGCCCAGGCCTCAGAGGGTCTCAGTCACCACCCATGCTGCCAGGAGCAAGATGTTCTGCTCTGCCGTGGGGAGGCTGGAAGCCTCAGTTCTTACCCCTCCAGAGGGAGCAGGGAAGGGGCTCAGTCCAGAGTACGCTCAGTGGCAGGTGCGGGGTTGGCAGAAAGCACTTCATGTTTATAGAAAATGAACACATTCATGAGTGGATTGACTCTAGCAGACCCTGCTTATGTGCTGAAGGGGAATTTCACTCTACGGAGAGAGCCTTCATTAGGGTTCAGACGTATGTCTTGCCCTGGAAGGAATGGAAGTGTATCTCCATGAACAGCAATGGCCACTTGGAACTCCGCTGCTGGCCCACCCACCCAGATTGTACCCTGGCCTGGTACCCCCTGAGAAGGCAGCTGCCCAGAGATAGGAAATGAGGAGGGTGTCTTTCAGGTCCGCACCACTGTTCTTTTCTCACCTGGGGATAATCTGTATTCTTTGTTAACTGCGTAAGTTAAGTATGCACGCATCTTATTTAAATGTTTTAAACAACATCGAAATATACCAAGGACAATGTGAAAGGCCTCTTTCTCTACCCCCAGTTCCGCTCACCTCAAATAGATTCACAATTATTTTATTCTGTGCATTTGTATTCACATAGGCAAGTATGTCATGCAATCTGTACGCCTCTGCAACTTGCTTTCCTCCTCTTGGCATTGCCGTCCCCAGTCCCAGATGCCTCCGATCGCGTTAGAAAGCCCACAGACTCGTGTCCCAGAGTGGCCTGGCTGTGTATGTGTGTCCATTTTTGTCAAGGGCTGGGAAGTACCTAATCTAACCAGGAAATCCATCCTTCCCACCAGTGGCCGAGGGAAGGCTGAGTGGTTTTCTTGTCAAACAGATTGTGGCCAGGTCCCTTTCTGCATGCCCTCCCCACCGCAGCTGCCACGTCCAGCCACGTCCAGTCCCGGCAGTGAGCTGTCAGTGTGAGTGGACAGCACTTGTTGCACTGTGGCCTGAGAGCCCTGGGAGCGTGGCCGCTACTGAGCCAGTCTGTCCCCGCCCCAGGGGCAGGGTGGGAGAACGCTGACAGAAGAACGAGCTAACCTTCGAGACCCCGACCACAAGTCCTGGAGTGCGGAGGGGTCGTGTGGGGACACTCTGGTCCCACTGAGGAGGAGAAGACTGTAGTTTGGTTCAGGAGGGATGACGACGTTGCGGGAGGGAGAGACTGCAATGTGCTAGAATGAATCTCGTGAGGACACCTGACTCAGGGGACCATCTGCTTGTCCTCCAAAACAGGCTTTTATAGAGCACGCTCCTCTTAGGCTCTCAATCCAGGTCACTTCAGGCAAGTCTCACCCTTCTGAGCTGTTCCCATTTCACAGATGAGCAAAACTGAGTCTCAGAAAACTAAATTTTCCTGCCCAGGGTTTCACCGCTAGTAAGATCCTGGAACCGTGAGGCCAGCCCTGCGCTATGTTCCTCTGTGTTCTGGGCACAGACGCCCGGTGCCTCGCTGCAGTCTCAGCCCCACTGTGTGCTGCCCCCACAGCCTTGCAGGGCTTCTGCCTGCCCACTGCGGGGCCAAGGCCTGGCCGCCATTAGACCTGGGGGCAGAGGAGGGGGCAGCTGGCGTGCTTCCCTGGACCTTGAGACCTGTCAGGGTGTGTGCTGCATGCCTCTCCATGGGACATTTTAAACAACTTTATGTTATACAACTTCAAATTTGCAGAAAAGTTGCAAGAATAGTACAATAAGCTTTTGTATACATTTACTTAGATTCACCAATTATTTACATTTGTTCCACTTTATGTATATATTCATATATTCAAATAGATATATATTTACAATAGATCATATATATACATACGCATATATATATATACACACTATGTATATGTTCACATATTCACCATTCATTATATAGATACACGGGGGACACAGAAAACCGGAATTTATTTATAAAAATTGTGTATTTATTCTTACATGTTTAAACTTCAGTCACCTTCAAAGTTCTCTCCGTTTGATGTAATACACCTCTCCAGACTATTTTCACTGCTCAAAACAGTTTTTGAACCCATTGATTTTGATTCCTTTTAGTGCTTCTGCTGTTTTGTGTTTCGCCTCTTTTCATGTCGGCAAAACATTTGCCTTTGAGGACTTTTTTCATCCGAGGAAAGAAAAGTCACTTGGGGAGAGATCAGGTGAATAGGGAGGGTGGGGCACAGGGATCATGCCGTTTTTGGTGAAAAACTGCTGATCCTATGTAAATTTTTGAGGTATCTCCATACTGCTTCCCACAGTGGCTGCACCAGTCAGCACAGGGGGGCAGGTGCACTCACAAAGCACCCACCGTGAAATAGATAAATGCAAAGACAGAGTCTTCAGAACAAATTCACTAAAGCTGGGCCAGCCTCTCACAACAATGCCAGCTTGTGCAGTAATACAGATGGGTTCCTGGATCACTCACCTAGCAAGGGAGGCCTGTACTACAAAGGGGCCTGCCCTCCAGAAGATAATTCCAGTTTTGGGGGAGTCCCCCCTTGTGTATATATCACTCATGAACAAATTAGAGATATCATACCCTTGACCTCTAAATATCTCATCATGTATCTCTTAGGAACATAACCCCAATGCAGGTATTAGAATCAGGAATTTTAACATTGAACCAATACTGCTATCTAATCCACATCTGTATTTAATTTTTGTCAATGGTCCCAATACCTTTCATGGCTGGTTTTCCCCCTCTTGACGGGTATTTTTTTTTTTAATATATTTTATTGATTATACTATTACAGTTGTCCCATCTCCTCCCCCCAGCCCCCTCCCTGCACACCCCTTCCCCCCACACTCCCCCTCTTAAGTTCATGTCCATGGATCATATATATGAGTTCTTTGGCTTCTACATTTCCTATACTATTCTTAACCTCCCCCTGTCTATCTTCTACCTACCATTTATGCTTCTAATTCCTTGTACCTTTTCCCCCTCTCTCCCCACCCACGCCCTTGATGATAACCCTCTGTGTGATCTCCATTTCTGTAATTCTATTCCTGTTCTAGTT
>VMDR010003868.1:0-66575 GCA_007922815.1 Macrotus californicus | reverse complement strand
TCATGTTATGAAAAACATTCCTGTGCTGTGTTTCTGAATGTGTATTTTGTTGCATTTGTTATATTTTCTACACCAATTAGGGACACCAATTATTCTTATGTTTGATTATCTCCAGGTTCTTTTATTATCTCCTCACTAATTGCTTTACTCCCTCTGTGTTTTCCCTTTGTATTTGTCATAATTATCTCAAGCCTTTTATCCATGCCATTAATTCAATTTTCAATCATGTCTTTCCTGTTATTTGGCATTTCTAATTTATGTATTAGATATATAGCGGTGTTTCAGTTCTTGATTCATTTCCTTAGCTCTGAAATATCCTTTTTACTCTTCCTCTGTTATTTTGTTATTTTATCATCTCAATTTTCAAGTATTTTCTCAGGTTCATATTCTTATTAAGGTCCTTTTAGTGCAAGGCATTCCCTGGGGGTCTCCTGTATCTTGGAGTTATATTTTCTTCCAGACTAGTTTTTTCATAGTTCACTCATTATCTTTTCCTTCCTCTCCATCCCTCCCCTCCCTTTTTCCTGTCACCATGTAATTTCTTTTCATCTCACTCTTGTTTAGTAGGGGCAGCTTTAACCAGACCTTGTTGTAACTGTTACATAGAATGAATAGAGTCTCCTTGCCTCTCTTCTCACCTTATCTAGGGTGAGTTTGTCGCCCTGTCTCTGATCTTTTGTTAATTACATTAAGTGTTACAAAAAGGAGAATCTGTGATTTTTTTACTCTACTATCTTTACCCTGAACTTTTAGAAATCTTTTTCTAATACGCAAGTTTTATCTGGCCACATCTTGCTTAAAACTCTCTGGTGGTTTAGCATAGCTTTTAGGGAAAATGTTTAAACTTCTTAACTTATATCCAAGCTCCTTCATTGCCTTCACCTGCCTCCCTAGTCACAGGTCTCCCACCCTTCTCTACCTCATTTGTTAATTGATCCCGGGAGGCTCTTTTGCTGAGCCTGGATCAGCCTCAGAACCCCTCTCAACACAGGTGGCTATCTATTGGCCATCTGCTCTAGTTAAATCCCATTCATCCTTGAAAACTTACTTCCAGTGTTGTTTTCTCTGGGGAGCTTTCCTGGAATACTTTTCATTTCCTTGTCCTACATTGTGTACTCCAGATGCCCCTCTTTTCTACTTTTCTGTCATAGAATTTATCATACTTAATTGTAATTTTCTTTCACAGAAGAGTATAATAGAGTGTGGAGCCAGACTAGGTTCAGAGATTAGCTCTGCCACCACTTGCTATTTGTATGACTTTGAGGAATATTATGTGACTTTTTCTGCCTGTCTCCTTAGGAGAATTAAATATACTAATGCATGTAAAGCTTTCATTGAGCACACGCTCAGTAAGTTATTTATTTTATTTAATTATTATTATTAAAGGGAGCCATCACTGACAACAATAATGGGCTCATACCACCCAGAGCCTCTGCCAATCCAGGAGCTGTCCGAGGTGCTAAAACAATGCTCTTCATCACAGGACAATGCCCCCACTGTCTGTCATACATGTAGCTCCATACAGGGTAAATCCATGGTTATAGCTTGCCGGCTGTAGTAATGGATGGGGAAACTGTTTCTCCCTTTGCATTTCTACACCTGGCCTTGGTCACCTCATCAGCTCCATTTTGTGTGACTGAGGTCAGCCTCCTGACTGGTCTCCCTATCTCTGGACCATTTGGTTGGCCACATTCACATTATCCTTCTTCAGACCTATCTTCATATCATGTCATGTCCCTACCTACTAATTCACAAGAAATTTCAAAACAAAATAGAAACAACTCAAATGGCAACATGAGGGGATGGTTAAATGATAATATATCTATGAGAAATGTACATTAAGCAGCCAAAAAAGATAATTATTAAGGCCATGTGAAAATATAAAAAACCATTTGTTGAGGGAAAAAAGCAGAATAAAAATTTTTAATAGGCTTATGTCACTTTAATTTTTCTAGTACAGACTATGTGGGGACCACAGCTGGCCCCTGGGTCCTGTGCATGGAGACCCTGGTCTGGGTCTTTACAGGATGGTCAGTGAACTTCTGGGGAGACTTGGTGAACACGGTCTCTTTCCAGAGGTTGGGGGTGAGACCGCGGTGGGTCTTGGAGCTGGCATCAAAGCTGGCCTTGGCAAAGTTGCCTAGGGTGGCAGTGTGGCCCCTGCCCGAGGTGCAGCAGCCCTCGAGGCTGTCTGTCAACAGCAGCTTCTTGGGCCCAGGGGCTGAGACAATGCCAGTGCCCCTGGCAGCAGGGAGGAGGCCACCAACACAGAGCAACACTGGCCAGGCAACTTGCATGGAATGGTGTGGGGCTCGCCAATCTTGTTCCCCAGTAGCCTCACACACGGGGAATAGAGAACTTTGCCAGGATGAGGGCCTCAGCAGGTGGTTACCTCCTTTGAGCATTTAACACCCAGACTGACATGTCCATTGTAGTCCCCAATGGTGACAAATGCCTTGAACCTGATCCTCTGGCCAGTGTGGGTCTGCTCTTACATGAGCAAACTCTTCAAAACCTCATCCTGGAGGGATGCCCTCAGAAAAAGTCGATGATCTCAGATTCCTTGATGGGCAGGGAAGGGCGATACATCTCCACTAAGGACTTGATCTTTTTGTCCTTGACCAGGTGGCCCAGCTTGGTGAAGGGGCTCCACTCCTTGTCCTTGGCCTTGCCTCTGTGAGCTCTGTGACCTCAGCCCCTGACCCAACTGTGACCTTGGCCTCAAATGCTATTGCCAAGCCCTCCACAGAAGCCACTACAGCCTCCCATTCCAGGGCCCTGGGGCCTCCGGGCCCTCCAGCAGCATGGGTATCACCTGCCATTTGACATTTCTTTGGAGGGGATACAGTATGATTTAACATCATTCATTCAATTATTAAACATGTATCAAGCACATATTTTGTGATAGGCCTTAGAGATGTAAGGGTTATTAAGACAGTCCCTTCTTTAAAGGTCAGAGTCTAGCAGAATAGATAGCTATGTGAACAGATTACAAACAGAAGTGCATTTGGACAAAGAGTAGAAAGGAATATGAAAATATGTAAATAACAGTGGTGGGAGTATAGGTGAATTTCATCTTTTTCAATCTCTGTTAGGAAGTGAGCCCCAGCACAGATCCTCAGTGGAGAGAGCTGAATCGAACTCCTTTGACAAAGGCTACAATCAAACTCTTCCCACTCTGCTCCTGCATCTTCAGGCCACTGACCAGAAAAAAAAAAAAAAGAATGGATCGGTGGAGAGCCCAATCCCCAAATGTGACTCGGAGAAGTCAAACAGGCCTTGACTAGGGTAAGAGAAAAAGAAATGGCATGACAACCATGCAGATCTTCTAAAGCAAAATAAATGAATATGTTTGAGTGGTTGTGATAATGCAATAAAAAAAAATTGGAGGGAATGTGTATAATGGTACCCTGATCAGTATCCCAGCCCCTCACTGCCTGTCCAGGAGGCTTACTTCCCAACCACGTGCCCCAGGATTCCATAGGAGACCTGGTCTTTCTGTTACCGAACAAGGGTTTGTTGCCCACACTCAATAAAAGCCAATACAGTGATGTGGGCTTTCGGGAAAAGAAAGAGCAATTTATTTAATCCTGAGTCAGCTTG
Source organism: Macrotus californicus (assembly GCA_007922815.1). Taxonomy (NCBI): domain Eukaryota; kingdom Metazoa; phylum Chordata; class Mammalia; order Chiroptera; family Phyllostomidae; genus Macrotus; species Macrotus californicus. The sequence goes on along the minus strand of VMDR010003868.1, from coordinate 62,972 downwards.
CAGGAGTCAGGAGGCAACCTCTCAAATCTGTCTCCTCAAGCCAGAGTTTGTGGTGGGTTTTAAGGGTTTAGGGGAAATGAGTGCGTGCACACTCTGGCAGGGCACATTTTTTTCTGTAGAAACTTAGAGCATGGTCATTTGTAATAAAAGGCTTCAGCACTGGATCTTCGTGGACAACGGACCCTGTGCTTCTGAAAGGGTTCCCGCGTTCAAGTTCCAGTTGTATCCCTGTCTTCTGATTTTGTAGGAGGAAGGAGGGCTGAGATTTTTGTTCTGAGTGAACCTGGAGGTCAGCGTTTTCTCCTCTGCACATGCCTTGAATGCACGGCTTAGAGTTTTGGCCTATTGTCTCTAAAAGGCAACTCAGTATCTTGTTAGGGCCATTTGAGCTGGTTCTGTGATTGCGCTTTTACTGTCCCCATTTCCATGTTGTTGGTCATTCTGATGTCCCCTATTAAGAATATTCTTTCCTCTTTTAATTCAAATCTTTTATTCCTTTGTTTTAAGCTCAGAAGTCATCTTTTTGGAGAATCCTTTCTTAGTTAACTCCATTCTCTTCTAGGATAAATATCTGAAAGTCAGTTTTACTGGATATGAGCTTCTTGGCTTAGCATCGTCACTGCTTTGAAGAAGTTCCAGAGAGAGCAGAGTTGGTGCTACATTACCATCCACCTATCATGGTTAATCTCATAGGTCCTGGAGTCAGACACACTAGGTTGGGAGCAGCTCCCTGTATTAGCCATGCAACCTTTGGAAAGTGCTTAATCTTGAAAGCGTTAAATCTTAGTTTCCTAATCTACTGCATGGAGATGATAAATATCTGGTAAGGCTGAAACAGATACATGTAAATTAGCTTGTCCCGGTGCCTAGGACATACAAAGTGCTCAATACAGGTAATTGAGACCATTTTGTTTCCGTGATATTATTCTTGATCTGTTCAGGGAAATAGAAATTGATTCAACCAATAATGTATGTCCTCATAGTAGGTATTTAACAGATGCCTTGTGAAAGGTTCTAACTTCAAAGAACACAGAGAAACTATCTCATTACCACTGCATTTCCAAATGGAGGATGACAGACTGGTAAGAAGGTATGCTAGTTGGTAACATTTCTTATCTACAAAAAGTGACTAAATTATTCACGTCTCTTTCGCTAAAATTTATGTGAAATTGTAAACTGGTTTACTTTTGCTCAGTGTTATGTCAAATGTCTATCTACATTAATAATGAACAGAAGAAGTTAGGCTGACCTCGGATACCAGTGCGTTTCCTGCTGTGGTTCAGATGGGAGCCTGAGACCCTGGCCTGCAGATCAAGAGGGTCGAATGTCAGTGCTGTTTTTAACTGGTGGAGATGCTTCTATGCAATTAAGAAAAAAGGAAAAATATACGCTGTTCTCAAATATTTGGTGGTTTTCAAGGAAACAGAAATAACATGTCTCGTGTTTAGAAGGCTAATGCAGGTGTGATAATATGAAATACAGATACAACTCATTATTAAAACACTTTGAAGTTCCTTTGAATATATGAAAGAAATAAAGACCCTCCTCCTCACCCTCTCCGCTCAAAAAGAGGAACTCTGATTCAATCTAGTTTCACTTTTAAATTGGTTCTTCAGGGTAGTCAATGGTGGTATCGCCAACACGGGGATTTCCATAGACCAGCAGTTTGTGTTGCATTGGCATCTGATGTGATGTCATTCACTTGGTACAGTTGAATATGGTCTTGGTTTCTGAAGGGGGCTTAAAAGTTATTCTGGCTAACTAATACTTGAAGATCACCCTAACAATTACTTAAGTGAAAGTGTCCCCTTCACACTAGGGGTCTTATTCGAGTTCAGTAAAAAATTAACATAAATTGGATTAGACATGACATTCACAAAGCAAAGAATGTTCATGAAAAGGGGAGAGGGAGGTGGCATTGCAGAAACGGGACAAGCAGTATAGAACAAGGGGCTGCGGTAAGATATCACACAAACAGTGAAGTTACTAAGATTCCCCACAAAGCTGAGCACCGCCCATTCACATGGCAACACTCAAAAGCAAGAACTTTACTTCTGGACAGGTCCTTAACATATCTGATATAGTCCAATGAAGATGCTAATGTCCAGAGGTGGGAAGCTACTAGTAGACCTCTGGAAAGAGCTCATGTTTCTACCTTGAGTAACACCTTTCCACTGCCGTACCTTTTATATGAAGCAGAGCACAGAAGTGCAGTGAGGCCTGGGGATGAAGTGGGTGGACCCTGGAGTCAGACTGCCTGAGTTCAAATCCTGGCTGTGCCACTAACAAGCTGTGTGACCTTGGGCAAAGTACCTATCCTCTCTGAGCCTTACTATCTACCTCTGAAAAACTATAGAATCATAGTACTCACTTTGTAGGGTTCTGTGGATTTAAAGTGATAACAAATAAAGCCCATGGTGCATAAGTAAGCACACTTAATAACATTATTTCCCCAAAGACAAAACATCAAAAACCAATCTGAAGAGCTTCGCATCAAGGAAGGGAAAAACCCACCGTATGCAGATCATAAGTTAAAGTAAAATGAGTTAGCAGGCTTCATTAATTTCCTTCCTTTACCTTTCTTCCTAATGTATGTCTCTGCTCCTTTTATCTGTGCTGGTAGGCACCAACGAAAAATGCAGACGACGTTTTTATTCATTAGACCATAAACATACTTAGCCTGTTTAATATTTGGTCTCCATAGCGCCGCTGATACTCCATCAATGTGAGAAAATTGCAATGGCATTTCTCTGACAGTGGTGATAAGTGGGGATGTGCCAGAATTACTGGCACCCAGGCAATGTGAAAGCCAAGACAGTCCTCAGAAGCGTTTACCCAGCACAAGCCTGTGTATCCCACCGCTGTCTGCCTGCTTACCTGTCACGGCGGCGTTTGAAAGCGCAAGCGTCCCTGTCTGCTTTTCACACGATTATTTTGTAAGCAAGGGATTTTTTTTTTTTTTTTTTACATCGAATGCAGGTTGACTTGAAGTCTGTGCGATTTGATTTACTTTGTTCAGCAGCAGATGCCAAATAGAGAAAGGCCAGATTTCCTTGTGGAACAGCCTCACATCTCGTGCCATCCTGGTTCTTGAGAACCTGCATCCCCTGGCTCACCGGTGTGCAGTGTTTTCAAGGTCGTGAGGAACAGTATCCCCGACCCTCACCTTTTTCCCAGAAGCATTAGCTTTTGGGGATGGGCTATCCCTGCCGTTTGGAGAAGTGGGGGTGGGGTGGGAAGGCCATCTGTGAAGAGGAAGCTCTGCACGCAGGGGTTTGCCCGGAAGACCTGTGGGTTCTGCGGTGGTCCGGGGGTGCAGGCCCCTCCTCCCGCTGAACTGCTTCACCTGGGGAAACCTAGACCATCTCTGCTCTCTGAAGCAGTCTCGCCTCCAGCCCCGGGGTGATCTGCTGCTTCCCACTAGTAACTCTCACCTTACCCCTCCACCCCGGCCCCATCCCTCAAAAGGTTTCTAGTGCTGAGGACTTGCCGAAGACAATCACAGACTCTGAAATGCAGGATGAAACACCAGTGGGCCACCCTCCCATATAACGGGGAGAGGAGAAGTACTTTCAAGGTGGTGAGAACTCCCACCTCAGTTCTCCAACAATCTCTCTTGCTGGTCAAACTTGGTTACCCCAAAAGGTCTACTGCAACATTCAACTACAGCCTTCTCCGGCTCAGAGCCGGGGGCGTTCGCGGGGCAGGCACTGGGGACCAGCCCTTCTTTGGGTTGGGAGGGGAGGGGTGAAGCGGCCTCGGAAAAGTGCGGACGCCCAACGCGGAAAGAAGGTCTCCGGGGCGGGGAGGTCCCCGCCGCCCGCGCCCCGCCTCCGCGGAGGCCACCGCCCGCTTGCTGGCCGCGGCGCACGCGTGTGCGGGCGGGGGCAGCGCGGCTCTCCCCTGCGGCCCTGCGCCACTGCCCGCCCTGTCCACCTAGCGCACCAGCCGCGTCCGGACGGTCCCGGCACCATGCGGAGGGTGAGTGCGCCGTGGCCGCGGAGGCGCGAGGGAGCAGGTGGCGATTGTGCACACAAGCGGAGAGCGCGTCCCTCCTGTTCAGGGCCGCCGCCTCCGCGGCGGCCAGGAGAACCTCGCGGGGGAGCTGGGCGGGAAGGGCTCGGGGCCAGGAGGTGTCTCGCGGGGCCGCAGCAGTAGCCTCTGCGGGGGAGGGGCGCCCCTCGCACGACACGAGGATTCATGGGGTGCTCTGGGGTCTCTCCCCGCCTGAGAGACCTCGGCCCAGCGCTCCCTGATGCGGCGCAGACACGTCGGGGCTCCCTCCCCGCACCTTCTGGGGGGCTATTCCCAGGGCCCCCAGCCTGGGGCTTTTAGGGGAGATCCTTCCGGGGAGCCCCTTGCCAGGCGCCCCGCCTGCCCGCGCGGCTCCTTGCGCCGCTGAATTCTGCTGCTCAGCCCCTCGCTCTTTTCCCGGGAGCCTCGGGAACTCTGCCGCCGGGCGTCGGTGGGGCGCCCTCGACGAGCACCCCAGGGAGTGTGGGCCCCAATCTGCGGCCGTTGGGTGGCAGGCAGAGGATGTGTATGTGTTTCGGGGAGGGGGTCCTCACGCATCGCCTGCAGAAATGCCCTGGCTTCTGGAATGTGGAACGCGCAAGGGCGTGTGAATTCAGATGGTTCCCTCTGCCCCAGCGAGTTCAACGCTGCCCGCCGGCAGGGACAGCGCGGAGTCCTGCAGGAGGCGTCCTCCGCAGCGGCTGCTTCCTGAAGCAGGTGTCAGGGTCCCCGCGCGCACCCCGCCCCCTCCAGGCAGCCCTTAGTGGAAAAACTCCACGGGGTTTATTGCACCTCAAGGAACAGTGTGGGGATCGGAACTGCGCACCGTCAGCCGCGGAGAGCACGCACGCAGGCCCTGCGCAGCTTGGTCTTTCCTGTCTGGGCGAGCTGCGCTGCTGGACAGTGGTGGCGATTTTCTAAGTTACCGGTCCCAGCGTGCTGCTCGCATCTGAACCTCGGGGACAGAAGCAGCTCTAATCAAAACGCAGGATCTCGGCACTTACGGGGTAGAAGGGAAAAGTGGAGGAAACTTAAATCCAAGTAGACATTTTTCCAGATTTCCTAAAGCCAACCCTGAGGACAGTTTAGGCATCAAGGAAAAGGTGTTGGGTGTGTTCTGAAGAAACAAGAGTGAGAAGAAATGGGAAAAATAGAATAAATCTTTTCAGTAGAGCCTTTGGATTTCTCTGTGTTGGACTTCGGGGTTGCCTTGTTACTAAATTATGTATGTGCCTATTATTTTAGTCACCTGAGTGACTAAATCTTTAGCCTTTCAAAGATTCTTTCCACTCGGCTGCTAGGTTGTTTCAAAGGGAACGCTGGCCTGTGGTTTTGCAGGTGGTGCCAGAATTAAGTTGTGTGTGGGGAGGTGGGCAGGGGGATAGTATTTGGGGGGGGGGGGAGAATGTAGGACAAGTATGAATTGGCCCCAGCTGCCTCTGGAAAGTCTATTAGTGAGCTGACATGGAAATTTACCTGGCTTACCTTTTGGATGTAATCCAAACCTGCTCAGGTGTTTCTGGGCAGGACAGGATTGCAGCCAGGCTGACCAGCTACTTTGAATGCTTGGCATTTGTTGGAGTAGCAGAAATGGCAACTGGAGGAGCTCCTTGTTTGGACTCCAGATGCAGGGGTCAGCAGCCTCCTTTAGTCCTCTGTGCCATCAGGGGTGGTTAAAGAAAGCAGCTGGAGTGGGATCTGTAAGATGTGTTAGAGGGACAACCAAGATTCGGAGATGGAGGGCCTTGATTAGAGCACAGGGCACCTGGGAGATATTGCAGGTTTGGTTCCAGACCACCATGAAAACGTATCATAAGAAAGCAAGTCACAATCGTTTTGCTGGTGGAAGATCTTGCCTTCAGTTTCAGTGATGCACACAATACCAGGAGGTGTGCCCATATCTTAAAATGTGATTTGTGATGTGCATGCTGCCTGCTTGAGGATGAACGATGTGGATGCTTGCTAGAAATGCAGATTTCTGAGCTCTACTTGGGACTTGTTAAATCGGAATCTCTGGGCCTGGACAGTTTGCTTTTAAACACTCACCACCCCCACCATAAGGCATGTATATGAAGCACTTACTAAGCGCAGGCACGATTTTAAGCTCTAGGGGTACAGTGGGGAAAAGACAGCTAAGAATCTGTTCTCTTGGAGGATACGTACTAGTTGAGAAATTAGACAATAATGACATAAATATACAAACAATTTTATTTTTATTTTTAATTAAAAAAAAATTTTATTGTATTTTTCCATTACCATTTAGCGCTCTTGTATCCCTCTCCACCTGCAATCACCACACTGTTGTCCTTGTCTGTGAGTCTTTTTTCTGTTTACTCAGTCCCTCCACCCCCTCACCTCCCCCACCCTCTCTCCTGCTTAGCTGTCATCCTGCTCCATCTCTGAGCCTGTCTCTGTTTTGCTTGTTAGTTCAGTTTGTTCATTAGATTCCACATGAGTAAAATCACATGGTATTTACCTTTCTCTGATTGGCTTATTTCACTGAGCATGTTCTCCAGGTCCATCCATGCTGTCACAAAGAGTAATATTTTCTTTTTTTTTTTTTTTTTACAGCCCAGTATTATTCCTTTGTGCAAATATCTATTGTTTGTTTTATCCACTCATCTACTGATGGGCATTTGGGCTTCGTGCATATCTCGGTGATTGTAATAACGCCGCCATCAACATAGGGGTGCTTATGTTCTTTTGAATTAGTGTTTCAGGTTCCTTCAGATACATTCCCAGAAGTGGGATCACTGAGTCAAAAGGCAGACCCATTTTTAATTTTTTGAGGTGTCTCCATACTGCTTTCCACAGTGGCTGCACCAATCTGCATTCCCACCAACAGTGAAAAGGGGTTCTTCTCCACATCCTTACCAGCACTTGTTTGTTGATTTACTGATGGTAGACATTCTGACGGGTGTGAGGTGATATCTCATTGCGCATTTCTAATTCTAATTTGGATTTCTCTGATGATTAGTGACATTGAGCATCTTTTCATATGTCTATTGGCCAGCTGTAAGTCTTCTTTGCAGAAGTGTCTATTTAGGTCTTTTGACCATTTTTTAAATTGGATTGTTTGTGTTTTTGAGTTTTGTAAGTTCTTTATCAATTTTGGATATTAACACCTTTTCAGATATATCAGTGAATTATGTTCTCTCATACTGTGGGTTGTCCTTTTATTTTGTTGATAGTTTCCTCTGCCGTGCAAAAGCTTTAGTTTGATGTAGTCCCATTTATTTATTTTCTTCCTTTTGTTTCCTTTGCCTGGGGAGACGTCAGATAAAATATTACTATGTACAATGTCCAAGATTTTACTGCCTATGTTTATACTAGGCAGTAAAAACATAGTATAAACATACAGTATGTTTATGTTTATACTAGGATTTTTATGGTTTAGAGTCTAATATTTGCCGATGACATGATACTCCACATAGAGAATCCCAAAGACTCCACCAAGAAACTACTAGAACTGATCAATGAATTCAGCAAAGTAGGAGGATACAAAATTAAAACCCAGAAATCTGTTTTTATATGTCAATAATAAACTAACAGAAAGGGAAATTAAAAAAACAATCCTATTCATAATTGCTTCAAAAAATAAATCTAACCAAGGTTGTAAAAGACCTGTACTTGGAAATTATAAGACACTGAAGAAAGAAATTGAAGAAGATACAATAAGTGGAAGCACATACCATGTTCATGGACAGGAAGAATTAACACCATTAAAATGTCCATGCTACCCAAAGCAATCCATAAATTCATCGCAATTCCTATTGAGATTCCAATGATATATTTCACAGAACTAGAACAAATATTTCAAAAATTTATATAGAACCACAAAAGGCACCTCATAGCAATAGCAATCCTGAGAAAGTAGAACAAAGTTGGAGGAATCACGCTACCCAATATTGACCGGTACTATAAGGCCATAGTAATCGAAACAGACTGGTAGTGGCATAAAAATAGACACATAGATCAATGGAACAGAATAGAGTGCCCAGAAATAAAACCACCCCTTTATAGCCAATTAATATTCAACAGAGGAAATAAGGACATACAATGGGCTAAAGATAGTTTTTTTAAGTATTTTTTTATTGATTATGCTATTACAGCTTTCCCAATGTTTCCCTCTTTATCCCCCCTCTGTCCTACCCCCCAACCCTCCAGCATTCCCCCATCCCCTTAGTTCATGTTCATGGGTTGTACATATAAGTTCTTTGAGTTCTGTTTCCTATACCATTTTTTTATCTATCCCCATCTATTTTATGCCTACTAATTATGCTTCTTCCCTGTACTTTCCCCCCCATTCCTCCCTTCCCCCTCCCCACTGAAATCCCTCCATGTGATGTCCATTTCTCTGATTCTGTTCCTGTTCTAGTTGTTTGCTTGGTTTTTGTTTTCATTGTTTTTTCTTTTCTTTTAGATTCATTTGTTGATAGTTGTGAGTTTGTTGTCATTTTATTGTTCATATTTTTTATCTTCTTTTTCTTAGATAAGTCCCTTTAACATTTCATGTAATAATGGCTTGGTGATAATGAACTCCTTTAACTTGAACTTATCTGGGAAGCACTTGATCTGCCCTTCCATTCTAAATGATAGCTTTGCTGGATAGAGTCATCTTGGACGTAGGTCCTTGCCTTTAATGACTTCAAATGCTTCTTTCCAGCCCCTTCTGGCCTGTAAGTTTTCTTCTGAGAAATCAGCTGATAGCCTTATGGGAATTCCTCTGTAGATAACTGTCTCCTTTTCTCTTGCTGTTTTTAAAATTCTCTCCTTATATTAAATCTTGGGTAGCTTAATGGTGATGTACCTTGGTGTGTTCCTCTTTGAGTCCAACTTCTTTGGGACTCTCTGAGCTTCCTGGACTTCCTGGAAGTCTATTTCCTTTGCCAGATTGGGGAAGTTTTTCTTCATTATTTGTTCAAGTAAGTTTTCAATTTGTAGCTATTGTTCTTTTCCTTCTGGAATCCCTATAATTCAGATATTGGAACGTTTCAAGTTGTTCCAAAGGTTCCTAAGCTTCTCTTCACTTTTCTCAATTCTTGTTTCTTCATTCTGTTATGGTTGGATGTTTATTTTTTCCTTTTGCTCCAAATCGTTGCTTTGAGTCCTAGTTTCCTTCCTGTCATTTTTGGTTCCCTGAATATTTTGCTTTATTTCATTTTGGGTATCTTCCATTTGTTTTTTTCACTTTTCAACCAAGCTCAATCAGTTCTGTGAGCATTTTGATTACCAGGGCTTTAAATTCTTCAGCAGGTAGGTTAGCTATCTCCTCATCGCTTAGTTCTCTTTCTGAAGTTTTGTTCTGTTCTTTCATTTGGGCCATATTTCTTTGTCTTGGTGCCTGATAAATTGTAAGGAGGTGGGGCCTTAGGTATTCACCTGGGCAGGGAAACCATCTTTGCTGCACTGCTGCCTTGCCTATGGGGGAGGGGCCAGAGAGGGAACAATGCAGTTCACCTGCTTGTCTCTAGCACACTTTCCAACGAACTCTCGTGAGACTGGGAGTTTCTCCCACAGCAGCAATCGCCGCGGTCCAAGGTCAGCTCTGAGTCTCAGTTTCGTCTTCAGCCAGCCCCGCCTGCGTGGTCCACCACCTCGCCTCAGTTTTTCTGAGCATGGTCCGCTGCCTTACAGGTCTGGCTGTTCTGGTTGATTTTTTCTTTAATTCCTTGGTTGTCAGAGTTCCACAGAGTTTGATTTTCTGGCGCTTCTGATTATTTATTGATTTTAGATTGGTTGTTACCCTCCTTTTGGTTGTGCGAGGAGAAGAAGGGTTTCTACCTATGCCTCCATCTTGGCTGGAATTCTCCCAAAGCTGAAGATAGTTTATTTAGTAAATGGCATTGGGAAAATTGGACAGATGTGTGCAGAAAAATAAAACTGGAACACCCTCCTATACTACACACAAGAATAAACTAAAAATGGATTAAAGACTTAAATAATTTTAGATGGTAATGAGTGCTAGGAAGAAAATAAAGCAGGATAATGAAGTGAGGAGTGACTCAGGGTGTGAACCCATTTCAGTTTGCATGGTCAGGGAAGATATTTCTAAGGAGCTGACATTTGAACATAGGATGTAAAAAAGTCAGCTGTGTGAAGGTTTGGGGAAAGAGTGTTCCAGACTGAGACACATCAAATACAAAGGCTCTGAGGTAGGAACAGGCTTGGCCTATATGAGAAACAGAAGATACGAGGGCCGATACAGAATGCAGTGTAAGGGGTGGAGTGAAGTGAGGTTGGAGACATAGGCAGAGACCAAGTTCTAGAAGGTCTTATTGGCAATGGTAAGAAATTTGGATATCAGCCTAAATGCAAAGGGATGTTATTTATAGAATTTTAAGCAGAGGAATAGAATGATGTCATCTGGTTTATTTTTTTGAATATCAACTTGGCCATTGTGTATAGAATGGATTGTGGGAAGTGATGGTAGAAGTAAGGGAGACCACCTTCCTGTATGGGGGTGATAGAGACAGGTGGAGAGACAGGGTGTATTTTGGGTATAGAGTCAACCAAACTTGCTGATGTAGGAGGAAGGGAGAAGTGGAAATCCTCTAATGTACACCTAACGTTGCTAACTATGTGTGTGGAGGGAGAGTGTGCACAGGAGAGAGATTATTGGACCTCAATCGGGATGCCCCCAAAGATAACTGATAATAGCTGGCATTTAGCGAACATTTTCTGTGCATCTGGTACTATGTACAGGTATTAAGAGTCCCATGAAAAGTGTGTTGTTCAAGGCCACTCAGCTAAGTTTTGGAGCTAGGATTTGTACCTGGGTTTGCCTGACTCCAAAGCCCTGGCTCTTGCCATTATACTCTGCTGCCTAGAAACTGCCTCAGGAGGCTCAGATGGCACATTACCGCTCTGACCACGAGAGAAGCCACATGCTGGATTCTCTTCTACTCTCTTCTCATAGCTAGTTAATGTTTTGTTCTTTATTTTTGTATCCAAAATGGGTTCTTTTCAAGGCAGAGTCAGGAGCTTCAGAGGATTGGTTACTTTAAAAAAATTACTTGTGTTAAAAAGAGTTAGAAACCACAAAAAAAAAAAACCCTGAATAGCCACAGCAATCTTGACAAAGAAGAACAAAGTTGGAGGAGTCATGCTACCTGATATCAAACTGTATTGTAAGGCCATAGTAATCAAAACAGCATGGTACTGGCATAAAAAGCAGACACATAGATCATGGGACAGTATAGAGAACCCAGAAATAAATCCATGCTTTTATGGTCAATTAATATTTGACAAAGGAGACAAGCACGTACAATGGGGTAAAGACAGTCTCTTCAATAAATGGTGCTGGGAAAACTGGACAGGTATGTACAAAAGAAGTGAAACTAGACCGTCTTTTTACATCATATTCAATAAGACACTCAAAATGGATTAAAGACTTAAATGTTAGACTCAAAACCATAAAAATCCTAGAAGAAAACATAGGCAGGAAAATCTCAGACATTTTTTATAGCAATACTTTTTTTCTGATATATCTCCCCAGGCAAGGGAAACAAAAGAAAAAATAAACACACAAGAGTGCATCAAACTAAAAAGTTTTTGCACAGCAAAGGGAAGCATTAACAAAATGAAGTGACAGCCCACTGAGTGGGAGAACATATTTGCTAACGATACACCTGTAAGGTGTTAAAATCCAAAATTTATTAAGAACTTATACAACTCAACACCACAAAAAATCCAATTAAAAATGGACAAAGGACCTAAATAAACACTTCTTCAAAGAGGACATATAGATGACCAATAGACATATGAAAAGATGCTCAACATCACTAATCATCAGAGAGATGCAAATTAAAACCACAATGAGTTATCACCTCACACCTGTCAGAATGGCTATCATCAATAAATTAACAAACAACAAGTGCTGGCCAGGATGTTGAGAAAAGGGAACCCTAGTGCACTGTTGGTGGGAATGCAGATTGGTATAGCCACTGTGGAAAGCAGAATGGAGTTACCCCCCAAAGTTGAAAATGGAACTGCTTTATGACACAGTAATTCCTCTTCTGGGAATAAATACAAAGAAACCTGAAACACTAACTTGAAAGAATGAATACACCTCTATGTTCACTGCAGTGTTATTTACAATTGCCAAGATTTGGAAGCAGCTGAAGTGTCCATCAGTAGCTGAGTGGATAAAAATGCTGTGGCACATCTGCACAAGGGACTACTACTCAGCCATATAAAAGGAACTCTTACCTTTTGTGACAGCATGGATAGACCTGGAAAGTATTACGCTAAGTGAAATAAGCCAGTCAGAGAAAGACAAGTACCATGTGATTTCACTCATATGTGGAATCTAATGAACAAAATAGAAACAGACCCAGAAAACAGACTGACAGCCGTCAGAGGGAAGGGGTTTAGGGGGTTGGGTGAAAAAGGTGAAGGGATTAAGCAAAAAAATCTCACAAAACTCATAGACAACAGTATGGGGGTTACCAGAGGGAAAGTGGGGTGGGGGTGGTAGGAACCCCCTTGGGCTTTCCTAGAGGAAAGGGTAAAGCAGGGAGGGGGATAAATGGTGACAGGAGACTTGACTTGGGGTGGTGAACACACAATACAGTATACAGATGATGTGTTATAAAATCGTACACTTGAAACCTATCTAATTTTATTAACCAATGTCACCCCAATGAATTTGGTTAAAAAAAGAGTTAGAAATCAGTTGTGGAAAAAATAAGTATTGATTTTGTTCTCTGTGCCAGGCACCTGTTGTCTCCTTCCATGTTCATACATAACAACCTTTTAAGATAAAATTAATAGATGATACACTTACACAATATAAAGTTCAAATGGTAGGACAAAGTTTGCTGTGAAAATTGTTCTTTCTCTTCTGTTGCCCAGCCAGCTGGATCCCTTTCCCCAGAAGCAATTGATGTTAAAGCCATTCTTGTGTCTTCCTAGAAATAATCTATACGTATATAAGCAGTTGTATATTCATGCTTTTTCGCCGTTTTTACACACCAGTGTAAATGTAGCGTATACGTGCACTGGACTTCATTCACTTGTACAGAAGATCAGTATTCGCAGATCTGCCTGCCTCTTTTTATGGCTACCTATAGGATACCTTTATGCGGATATACTAGGATTGGTTGTTTCTGGTCTTTTGCTGTTCTCGGCAGTGCTGCAGTGAATGATCTTATACGTGCATTATTTTATATTTGTGCGAGTGTATCTGTATGACAAATTACAGTAAAATCTCTGGGCCCAGTGATATGAAAATCTTTGCTTTTGTTAGGTGAAACAGCATAGTGCAAGGGAGAGATCTGCACTTATGTCTGTACCTTATCTGTACCTATGTTTGTACCTCTATCTATACTGATATGTAAAATATCCAAGGGTAGCACTGACTTGGAACTCGATTGCTAGGGGTTACATCTTGACTCTGTCGTTTACAAATTGTGCAAGTCGCTTAACCTCAATTACCTGATTTTTAAAATAGGAATAATAATAGTACCTACCGAATGAGGATTGTGTCCATTCATTTAGTTCGTGTTCTGTAACAGATCACCCCCCAAACCTAGTGGCTTAACAGCAATAGCTATTTCACTTCGCTCACGAGCCTGTAGTTGGCGGGGAGGCTCCTCCCATCTGGGCCAGCCCAGCTGAGCTCTGCTGGACTCCCTCACGCTTCTGTGATCCCCTGGTGATTACGCGTGATTGCATGTCAGCTGGTAGCTGGAGGAGGGAGGATGGCCTCCCTCCCATGTCTGGCAGCTGACAGGTGCGTTGGTCCTGCCAGGCCCTCATTGGGGATGGCATGTGATCTCTCACGGTCAGTCAGGTAGGTCAGTCTCTTCACACGGTGCTCTCAGGGCTCCAAAGAGCAGCAAGAGACAGCAAACCCCAAAGCTCAAGCATTGTTCAGATCTCTGCTTCTGTCACATTTTGCTGTTGTGCCACGGACCAAAGCAAGTGCCATGGCCAAGGTCAGAGTCTGCATGGGAGGGGACTCTCCCAGGACAGCCTACAGTCAGGGGAAGGATGGCCTCCATTGTACAAGCAATCTGTGGGAGAAATACTTGTCAAGTAACTAGCATAGTGCCTGGTACATTGTAAGTGCTGTGTGAGATTGCTAACTTGAAAACAGAGAGGAAGAGACAGGTTACCAAATTGCCCTCAGTTTCACACCCCCAGCAGCAACGCGTGAGAGGGGCTGTCTCCCTGATCCTAACACTGTGTCAGGTGACTACCCCTGGAGAGGCAGATGTTCTCGCTACTATTTTACAGATGGAAAAGGGATGCTCAGAGGTGCTAAGGCATTTTTCCGATGTTACAAGCCCAACAAGATTTTGATTCCTTTGTCTGTCTGGCTGCAAAGCACCTCCACTGGTCTTGCCACTCTAGACAGAGGTCTGATTTCTGTGTCCCTGTTGCTCCCATTCGCCGCTCTCCTGCCTGCCCTCACATTCACGTCCCCCGATTCCATCTCACATTCGGCTCTTATTGGCTGAGAAGGATCTGTCAATCTGCTGTGATTTTGATTTCAACCTGGCCTACGGAATTCAAAGTAACACATCTACGAAGATAGTGGGTTCTGTTATGTCTGTGAAGGGATGATAAAAGGAAGCCTGTTTTAGATTGAGAAAACAGATGACTCTGGCCTTATTTTGTTTATTCTTCCTTTCCAATCCATACATCTTCTTGCTTCATTGTCTTCTTTACAATTCAAGAATTCCATTCCCCAAGGAGCAGATGGGAAGGCAAGGCAACATCATTTCTTGGTGCTTCAGGACTTGGTCTCTGGAGACAGATTGCCTGGACTCAAATCCAGTTCAGCTATTTACTAGCTGTGTGACTTGGTCTGGTTAACCTGCACAGAAGGGTTTTTCTGAGGTTTGAGTGATCATCTGTTCCAAGTGCTTGACCGTTACTGAACAGCAGATTGTGTTTGCTTCTGTCTTTTTTGCCCCATTTCAGCCCCTTCTCCTCCAAACCTGTTCCTGTGCCCCTACACGTGCCTAATGTTTACTGAGCTCTTGCTCTAAGTGCCTTACATGTAATTAGCTCATTGACTCCTCAGAGCAAACCTATGAAATAAGTGCTGTTTTATTACCATGTTCAAGTGAGGAGGGTAGACACTGAATGGCTAAGTCATTTGCCTAGTATACCACAGCTAATAAATGATGTAGCAGGGATTTTAAACCAGTCATTCTGGTACCACAGTTCATTGTATGCTTAATGTTTTTGCTAAAAAAAAAGAATGGGATGGAAGGTTGGGGATTTAACATTGAGAGCTTCTGCTCTAGGAAAACTGCTGGGGAACTCACATGCAGCCTTCATCCTTGGCTGCTTCAGTATATCCAGCTGTGCCTTGGACATAAATGCCGGCACAAAAAATATAAATGTTCAATCCTTTTGCCAAAACTCTTTCCACTTCAATCATTGTAATCCTAACAAGATTTCATGCGTTGTGCCTGCCTTGTAACCGAGGTGTGACACTGTTGAAAATACATGGGGCCTTTTTTGAGGTTGGAACATCAAGTTGGCTAGTTCTGAGCCTCCCCACCTCTTGCTCCTTTAGATGGACCGCTTCTCTGGCGGCAGACGATGCTGGCCAAAGTGGCAGGAGAGTAAAGCAGACACTGCAGATGATAGATAACTTTCTGAATTGAGAATTGTGCATATCTTTAAGTTGAAGGAAATAACAGAGGCTGTTTCTAAGCTTTGTTTGCATGTAAACTAAATGTGATGTGGTAACACTCATCAAACAGATATTTTAAATGAACCTCCTACTATATACTAGTATCCATTGTGAGTGGGCAGGCTCTGCATGGCCCAATCTTCTCATCAAGTCTGTAGCCCATCTGAAAAGGTAGTTGAGCTGTTCTGTGAGTTGTGGTACGCTGTTGCAAAGGCAGAAAAAGTTGCCAGGGGATCACAGTGGCAGTTCCTAATCTAGCCTTGGGGGTTCATAAAAGCCTTCCAGATAAGGCAACTGTTTAGCTGAGACTGGAAGGGTGAGCAAGAGCAGCCAGGGCAATAGGAGGTGGACCGCGTTCCAGGGGGAATGAACAGCACACGGCACATTTAAGGAAGTGAGATGCAGTCAGAGTGGCTGACAGGGTAGAGTGCAAGGGTCGAGGTCAGATAGGTAGGGAGAGGACAGGTCATGAAAGGCTACGTAAGGCATATTGAGAATTATCCCTAAGGGCAACAAAAAGCCAGTGAGAGATTCTAAGCAAGTTTCTGAAAATCAAGTATTTGGTTGAGAAGGTTCCTTTGGCTAAAGGGGGAGAATGGACTGGAGGGAGAAGCCTGGCGGTAGGAAGAGTGGTTAGGAGGCTATTTCAGTGAAGCCTGATGACCCACGCTAGGGAGGATGTGCAGGGAATGGGGAGGCATATTCTGTTTAAAAGCTTCTTAGCGGTAGAATCAGCAGAACTTGGTGACTGATAGGATGTGCAGGATAAGGCAGGAGAGGAGTTAACAATGCAGACTCTCGGGTTTCTGGCCTGGTAAACTGGGTGTGTGGTGGTGCCATGCCCAGGGGTAGAAAACCAGCCCGTTCTGCATCTGCACCCCTCCTACTAGTCTGGATGGACGTGGCTCCTTTACTTCCGTAGCTGTCAGGCTCCCATTCAACTCAGCGTCTGCTATTTGTGAGTGCTGGTGGCTCTGTGATTTAGCTGTGACTTTGATGGGATCGTGCGAGGAGGTGAGCTGTGTTTACCTACGCTGCCATCTTGACTGGACATCTGATCATCCACTTTTAGAGCTCACTATATTCATGTATTTGGAGCACGACATTATCCTCTCCCTTTTGCTATACGTTTCGGTTGTTTAAAACAGTGCTGCTATGGCTTTGTGTATCTGCTTAGGGTCCTAGGGTACTTAGGGGCGGCACAGTGGGGCTGTGGGGTAAGCATTCTGTCACTTCTGCTGGATATTGCCGTGCTCTTGTCTGAAGCAGTTTACCAGAACCGCCTATGTCCTTACCAAGCACTTGGTACTGTCAGAATTCAAAGGCCTTTTGCAAATATGACTGAGATGAGATATTATCTCATTATGGTTTTAACGTGTGGTTGCCTGATTAGTGGTATGGTTGAACATATTTTTATGCATTCATCAGCCCTTTGAATTTTCTCTTCTGTGAATTATCTCTTCGTATCTTTCTCCTATTTCTCTTTTGGATTGTCTTTTTCTTACTGAGTTGCAAATATATTGCCCGTTGTTGGCTTTTTTTTTTTAATGGAATATTTTGATGAATTTTAATGTATTTGAGGTTATCTATTCATTCCTTTATAATTTGTGCTTTTTGTTTTATAAGGACTCCATCCATGTCAGCAGACAAGAGACATTTGCCTACGTTTTCTAGTACGAGTTTAAGTTTTGCCTTTAATATTTAGACCGTTAACCCACTGGGAATCGAAGTTAGTGTACTGACTGAGGTACAGATTGTTTTTTCCCCCCATAGATATTTAGTTACTACAGTAAGACTCACTGCATGCCCATCCTTACTCAGCAAACGGCAGTGCCACTTTGTCGTGTGTGAAGTTTCCATGTGTGGATGAGTCGGAGGGCTGTTTATTGAGATCTTATTTACTACTTACTTACAGTAAATCTTGACATCAGCTAGAGTCACCCCATCTCATTCTTGAATGTGTTTAAATCAGGGGTGTCAAACCTTTTGGCGTCTCTGAGCCACACTGGAAGAAGAACAGTTGTCTTGGGCCACACATTAAATACATTGTAACATGTAATCACCAAAAAAAAAAAAAATCTCATGTTTTAAGTAAATTTATGATTTTATTTTGGGCTGCATTCATAGCCCTCCTGAGCCGCACGCGGCCTGCGGGCCTCAGGTTGGACACCCCTGGTTTAAATGTTTTATTCATTGATGTAGCTACTGCCTAGAATAAACATCAGGCCCGGAGTAGGGGCTCAATAAATATCTACTGAGTGATGAAGGAATCTCATCTGGTACCAGCTAAATAAATAGCCCAGCAGTTCCCTGACATTCTGGGCAGTGTGTTGCCCTTGGGAGAAGATAAGGAGGCAGTCAGGAACGCTGTCTCTTCCTCCCACTCTCCCTCACTCTCTGTTGCTTTTGTGCTTTCTCATTCAGACCAGAGTCTGGAAGAACGAATCCCCAGCGAGTCTGACAGGGTTTAGTGAGAGTGTGGTTGCTGCTGATTGTGACGTTGGAGAATTCGGATCACAAATTGAAAATAGCTCTGTGAGGCCTATCGAGGTGTGGCCAGTATTTGGGCCCTTAAGCCTTGGAACTAGGACAGGGGATCATCTGATACTAGGTCTTCTGTGCATTTGCACATCTTTATTTTGTAGGTTAATGTTGCTTTAAAATAAACTTCTTTCTGTGGCGTTGTTCTTAGCATGGTTTGTTAAAAATGAAAAGAGCCACCGCTCACTTAATACTTGTGTGTGTAAGGCATTGTGCTAAGCAGTTTGCATATACATATGTAGTTCATTGACTCTTCAAAGTCATCTCTTTTTTGTTTTTTGCCTTTTTGCTGTAGGAACATTTATTCATTCTTTCCTTCATCTAACATTCTTGAGCGCTTGGGCTGAGTTAGGGACTAGGCCTGCCAAAATACACAGCTTCTGAGCCCCAGCAACTCCCAGTTTGGTGAGGATTAGACTTTCAGACAAAGCTGCCATGTAGTGTGATGTTTGGATTGACAAAAGTCACATCCAAAGTGCCGCCTCGAAAAGAGCAGGAGTAACTTTGAGGGGCAGAGGAGCAGCGGTGCCAGGGGAATCTAGGAAGGTGGTTTTAAGTAGGGCGTGGCCCCTAAACACGCTCTCGAAGTTCTCTCGTTCTCTCCAGCTTGAGCTGGTTACTCCGACCTCCACCAATGCTTTCTTGCCTGTGACTTCCTCCTCCCTTAACTACAGTTTTTTAAATTAACATTTGAACAACTTTCCTGAGGAATTATTGGCAGATTATAAAATCTACCAATGTTAAGTGTAGAATTCAATGATTTTTAGTAAATTTGCTAAGTCAAAACCATCATTTACAGTATTAACCCCTTCTGCCAGGCGGAAACTGGAGCTCAGGGAGATCAAGCATCATGTCCATGTACATCCCACCAGCAACTGGCAAAGCTGGAGCTTGAATCAGTGTAATGGCTGGTTAAAGCGTATTCAAGTTTTCAACAGGAAAACAAGCCTCTGAAGTTCCTCACCTAAGTGTGCCTTCCTTATTACCTTGGAATCTAAGGACTAGGTTTGTTACAAACTGGAAAGTGCACAGAGGGTTGAGTGAAAAACAGTGGGAAAGAGGGCTGGATTTGGTGTTGTTTGAAATGTAAGGAAAATACGTTGAGTTGAACCAACACACACAACCAGGCAAACAAACATTCAGTATCAAACACTTAACGAAGAATAAGAGAGCCGAACTAACAATCAATGTGTGTGATAAAGCCACCAATGAAAATGTGTACCTCCAATGTGAATAGTAAGCAACGCTGGTTACTTTTATTCTGAACCATTGTGCTTATTATTGGACTTTCCAGGGTATTTACAAACATTGATTTCCTGAGGGAGCACATGCCCTATTCACACTCCCCAGCAAGCTGCTACGTGGCCTCGTGGGACAGGCTGTTCAAAGGGGCGAGGCTCTCCACTCTTTCCAGTCGAAATTGCGGGGTTTGAAATGTTCTGACACTCGAATTAGCTGAGTGGTGTAACGGCAGCAAATGCTTTATAATTTGTGCTGCCGTCAGAGATGGCGGAAATCAGGCTGCTGGTGATGGGCCGGAACTGTCTGGACCCTGGAAGGACCCCCTCGGGCCTTCAGGGGGAGGGAGCAGACAGCAGTTCCTGCCTTTCCAGTGTGAATTATGCTTTACATGCTGCATTTCTAATTTCTGAGTGTTAATGCTGGGAAAACGGCGACAGTTATTTGTTGACAGCGTCAAGCTATTCATTCCTCGATAAAAGGGGGGGGGGGTCAAACACAGCCCCTGCAGAGGTCTCTGCTGGTTTAGTATGCTCAGCTGCCTCTCCTTATGCATGCGCCATTCTATTCCAATAAGGATGGCATTGCATGTGCAGAAACCCTGCCCTGACCCTTCTCCTGGGTCAGGAAGCTGCAAGAATCGTCTCCATTCACTATCGGGACACTCCAGCAGAGGTAATGAGACTGTGGTATGCATTTTAGGTCAATATCAAAGAAAAGATATCAGAGATGATTTTACGTTCAGTATTTTATCTCATCTTCAGCAAATGAAGGCCAGGTGAGAGTCAGTGTTTGGAAGCAATCTAATACCTCCCCTAAAGCAGGGATTGGCAGATTTTTTTCTATGAAGGTCCATAGAGTAAATATTTTAGGCTTTACGGGTTGTATTGACTTTCTCTACAATGACTTAACTCTGCCATGGTAATGAAATATTCTTCTTCTAATTTATTTTTAATGATTTTAAAGTATTAAAACCATTCTTAATTTGTGTGCCATTAAAAAGAGAAACAGGTCGCTGGATTTAGCCCGTGGACCATAATTTGCCTGTAGCGTTAGAGAGTCTCCCGTGCTACACATAGGTCTGCAACTTGCTTTCCCGGATGTGAACCAGCCTTTCTGCCATAGCCCATCCTCATCCTCAGCGTGAAAGCAGGATGTTTCAGTCTCCCACATCCTCATTGCTGCCTCCTCGTTCGCACCCACACACCCCTACCTCCCTTTATTTGATATTTCCTAATTACAAGCAGTCTTGATCTTACCCTTTGGGATCCTGGTCAGTTACATGAACTGGAAACTTAGAATTATGCATTGAAATAAAAATAAGTCAGCTGGCATTCAGCGGAATGTTACAGAAATTAGTATAAGGGTATGGACATTACTTTCTTTGCAGAAGTGGATACATTTGTTTTCTTTATCTTCAGATACTTTTTATTATAAGTTATAAAATGAAATGACTTTACAATGTTACAAGCTGTATATCTACAAGTTTATTAAAGTTCCATTTGAATGGATATTTTTTAGCGCTTAGAGAATGAAATGTGGTGCATTTGGATGCAGATTGTCTTTCCAAACTATGGACGAGTGGAAGAATTGTTCAGACGCACCACAGTTATTAGTTGCTCAGTTGCTTGGATACTCTGAAATGAGACCCAGGATGAGGTCAGAGTTCACCAGTGCCCAGAAGAAATTCGGTGCTCAAATAATGCCTCAGTGGAGACAGCATTATATCGTGGCATCTGAACTGGGATCTGACACACAGTCTTCTGACCTTGAATCACTCTGAACTTCATTTTCCTTCTTCGAAACGGGGATGAAGTGGTTCATGTGAAGGAGCTTTTTGTGAACTCTGAAGTGCTGTCCCTGTGAAAGCCATTGCTGTTATTTGCTAAGTCTGACTGCAGCTCATTGTTCATGGTTCACAAACCTGGTTGGTTATTAGAATCATTTGTGTGAGTGGTGGGGTGGGGGGCTTTGGGAAAGTACAGATTCCTGGTCTCGCCCCAGACTTACTGAATCAGAGTTTCTGTGAGTGGACCTAGAAGTCTGCATTTCTAACAGGTTATGTAGGTAATTATGCTGTGTTTGGGAAGCTCCATTTTGTGCATAAGCCTCAGCTGATGGACTTAAGAAAACCAAATACTTCCTTCTTAATCCTAGCTTGGACTTTTCCCTGAAAGTTCGTGCTGTTTGTCCTCAAAGACAGTGAGGCAGTAGGAAGAGAGAAGATCAGGAAGAACAAGAAGTATCTTCACTTCGTTTTCTTGGGTGTGTCTGATTCCACAAGTAGAAGTAGAGGCAGAGCTGGTGTCCTGGCGTCCAGCCCAGGGTGTAAGCCCAAGCTGTGCTTCTCCGGCTCTCCCTCCGCAGCCCTGAGACTTACGGGGTTGTTTTCACGTTCTTTTGTGCACTGAAGCATGTTTGCAAAAGAGCATGGGATTCAGCACACCATGAAAGTACAACAGATTGGCAATATCCTCTCCAGTTTTGTTGCTCAAAACTCATCATAGAAAATGTTTTCTCGAGCTATTTCTGGAGCTAACATAATTGTTATGTTGGCACATACAGATGACAAACACTAAAAGGAATCTCAGTAGTACAAAAAAGATAAATTAATTCTGAATTTCTCACATTTCCTGCATTGCCACTCATTTACATATGAGTAATTGTAGAATTCGAATGAATGAAAGCACCCACCTCCACATTGGCAGCCCAGATTGTTTTCGCTGGTAGAACTCAGTGGTATGTATATGCCCACAAATGTGCTCTTATAGTACTTTGAAACTTCCTCATGTTTGGGAGCCATACAAAGTATTTTTCTGTTTGGGAAACTCCTTCTACAAATGGTAATTATTTGCTATTTTCCAGATATTTGTTAGAAACTTACATAAGACAGTCTCATAGTCCTTACCTCAGAAGTTCACAGGCTTGGTAGGAGATAGTCACGAATGTGTCAGTTAGCTTTCATGTTATCGTTTCCAAATTATACTCCTTCCAGAAGAAGAGTTTTCCCATGGAAAAATGTAAGATTGATATATCTACTCTGTCTGAAGCCTGATCCTTTATTCTGTAATTTATTATTTATTCTAGTGTGCCCTTTATTATTTATCCCATTTATTATTTCATCAATTTGATGGAGATACTGTAAAAGGAAGTAAATGCTTAACAAATATTTGAGGCATCGAAACGGGTATATCTTCTATATTTAGTAATGTTAGTGAGGTATGTTCATCCTATTGTTCAGCATCCATTTCCAGCTACAACTCTCTCCAGAAGATGATGTTGGATGCTGAGATTCTGGCTTCAAATCTCCAGAGAGAAGTTTCTAGCAAAGTTGGAATACCTCTACCCTTCTCCTCCTAAATGGTCCTTAAACTCACTATGTCAGAAACGGAACTTACTTTTACTCTCAAACCTGAACCTCTTCCTGGGGTCCTTATTTCCGGGAGCCCCACTGCTGTTCTCCGTGATGCTCAGGCTTCAGTTTTTGATGTTCTGTCTGACTCAGTCATAATCAGGAGCTAAATACTGTTGGGTAAGTCTTTGTTTTCATCCCTTCCACTCCTACCCTCCCACTTTTAAATCTTTGTTTCTCAAACCAGAGTCCAAGGGCTACCACAAATATTCTTGGGGATTTCAGTGCTTTTTATCCTAAGTTTTACAATTTCTATTTTCATGTCCAGGATAATCTAACAAAATCAACAGGTATGTGTTTGGGGTCATCAAGATTTGTACCACAGTCCTGCCACTGATTTAAATGTCTATGTGTGTGTGTGTGTGTGTGTGTGTGCCTGGGTGTTCCCTCTAAATTGGCAGGTCATCCTCTGGGCTGTCATGTGCCCACCTCTGTCTAGAACTGCTCACAGTGTTCGCAGTGGCGAGTCCAGCTCTCAGAGTGGGCTGTGAGATGTCAGGGGACGAGGACCACGTCTGGCTTATTTTTGTGTTCCCAGAACCTAGCTTTGGGCCCAGCACATAGTAGGCACTTACGGTTGCAATCATTGTATATATTATCATTTCAGAGTCTGTTTTTTCCTGCCATATGCATTCCCATGCATGGCTACGGTTAATTTAATATTTATGTAGTATTTAGTCGTTCTAATAGGTGACGTTTGGCTTAAACCATTTCTTATTTTTAGGCTTTTGGATTATTTTCATTTGTTGGCTGAGTGTATAGTTAAAAAATTCTTTGAGCAAAGTTATTTTTCTCTAATGTAGATTGTTTTCTTGGGAATCCCTTAATGGAATTACTAAACTAAAAGGCACAAGCAGTTTTACTGCTCTTGTAATATGATTCTAGGCTTTTATTTTTAATGAAGAGACAGGACTGAGTTGTAATGTATAACCTCTTTTTAGACATGTTTCTTTTATTTTCATTTAAATTCTCTCTGATGTGGAATCAGGCTGGAAAGAACAGATGGTGCTCATCGTTCTGCTACTGCCCCGTCATCGCTAACCTGGGCCATTCTGCCTTCCTCCAGTCTTTACACCTTCAGCCGCACCTTCAGAAACGTGCAAAGTGTATATTACTTCAGCCTGAGTAGTATTTATCAGGCAAATCTAATCATTTAATTCATTCATGCTCAAGGGAAAAAGAGGCTTTCCATCGCCTGCGAGATCAAGTTCAACTAAGTTGTCAGGGCATACCGAGCCCTTCAATGTGTGGCTTCTGTTTTCCTGTCTCAGCTGATTGCTTGGCTGCTGCCCAGACGCACGCTCTGCTCACCCTGCAGGCACTGTCTCAGTTGGGAATGTACATGCCGTTCCCGCCGTCTGAAGTGAACTCCCCAACCTCTTCCTGCCTGGCATGGCCTTCCTCGTTCTTTAAGACTCCACTGAAAGGCCTAAGTGCTGCCCTCCTTTCAGCCCTTTATACCTGCCCAACCCCCATTCTTCCAGAATTTTTTTCCATCCTTCACTGAAGTCTTTGTCATCCGTATTGAAGCTCTTTGTCGAGTTTTTCATCTTCTCGCTTAGATTGTGAGTTCATTAGGCATAGGAATTGTGTTAGTCATTTTTTTAACTCAGATTTTCATGCAGTAACTAGCACATAGCTGGCCCAATAAACTTTTGTGAATGAACAGATTATTTGGCTTATTTGCTTTTTTAAAGATTTTATTGACTTATTTTTAGAGATGGGAAGGGAGGGAGACAGAGAGGGAGAGAAATATCACTGTGTGGTTGCCTCTCTTGCACCCCCTACTGGGGACCTGGCTGGCAATCCAGGCATATACCCTAGACTGGGAATTGAACCGGTGACCCTTTGGTTCACAGGCCAGCATTCAATCTACTGAGCCACACCAGCCAGGGCTATTTTGGCTTATTTATAAGTAGACTGCTTATATATAGGTCAGTCTACTTATTTGTAAATTGAGAATCCATTTGTGGTATGGTAATTCTCAATTGTCCAGAATATCGATGTGTTAAAGGCCCCATCCTTCCCCAACTATTTCATATTTTTTAAAACAGCCACAGTTGAAAGCCCTGGACTGTAAGCTCCATGAGGAAGTATCTAGCTCATTCTCATATTCCCAGGGCTGAGTTACCCATATAGGACACTCAACAACTATTTGTTGGATGATCCAATAGATGAATGAGTTAAATTTTGAGAAAAGTCACTAACCATATGGTATGTATAGACATACCTAGACAGGTGGGAATTTATTGCATATATGTATGTGTATGTGTGTGTATGTATATATATCATTATATATTTATATATATATACACATTGCTGCCCTATTTAACTGGCACCATTCTGTTGATGTGTCCACTGAACTCACTGCTTTTCTTGGTAACCTCTGTGCCATCTTCCACCTGTACCACTGCGTGACTCTGAGGGCCTGCCCGCACCGGGCCATCTCCTGCTCATCTCTTTAATAGGAAATGACTTGCAAATATCAACTACAAGCCAGAAAGCTAGTACCTTGGTATCGTAAGCAAGATGGTGCCTTTGCTCCCCAACAGGGCAGCAGGCAGTCTCCAGGGCTGGCCCCCTCATTCATCTCCAAACATCAAATCTAACTCAGCCAACATCCTGTTGTTCTGGGGGATAAATAAATCATATCTGCAGGATCAAGCTGACTTACAGAGACCTGATGTTATCCAGAGCCTGCTGCTAAAACCTGAGGAGGTCACTTTGGGGAAAGCATGAAGTACTGGCAGAGAGAGATCACATCCCCTTTTTCTGTGTCAAGTCCCTTTAGGCTGTGTGACTCATTTAGTGGCACCCCAGTGAGAATTTGCGTGTTTTTGACTGCAGCCTACTACAAAACATTCCATCTACTACATAGTTTCTCTCTTGAACTGTTAGTCCTGTTAAAAAGCTTTATAAAGGAATAAGGAGAGGGAGTAACATGATGTTTCAGGGAAAAAGAGTTCTCTTTGGTTGTACATCAGAATGGTGAGAGACGGAGGAAAACTTTACAAATACATACCTGGAATGGCAACAGCAGTCCTGCTACTTGGCTCATTTAGAAAAGTATCATGTATTCTCAATGACCTACTCCCAGGCTTAGGACTTCTATTAAAGCCCTGCTGTGTGAAAGCTAAAATTTTAATTGAAAATAGAATAGATTGAGCCAATATAGCATTTATTACAGCTATTGTCAGTGCTGCCTGCTCACAAATATGATTCTGGAAGGACTGCTGGAAGCTTTGCAGTGCTGAGCATCGTTTAGCTTGAGCCGCAGGGCTGGCTGCAGACAGCAGTGCCCTGCAGGCACAGGCCAGGGCCTGTCTGGGCATCTGCACCAGGCGCAGTTTTGCATCCATGGGGCCAGTGGTGCAGAATGAGGCTGACTCCTGTGTCAGGACAAGGGTGAGCCGTCACAGGGGCAAGTGAGCAGTGCCTGGCACACAGGAGAAAGCTGAACATTGAATGAAAGGACAGAACAGAGGAAGGCAAGGGCTTGGATCTGATATACTCGTAGATGTAGTTTCTGTCACTCCATATCCAAGGCCACTGAAGTTTTATGGCTCTGAAATTCAGGGGATGCTGATGTGTTAGGGTTCTCCAGAGAACAGACCAGTAGGTTATGTACATATGAGGAGATTTATTATAGGAGTAGGCTCGTGCAGTGTGGAGGCTGGGAAGCTCTGTGATCTGTTGTTTGTAGCCTGGAGACCCAGGAAAGTGTGTGGTGTGATTCAGTCTGAGTCTGAAGGCCTGAGAATCAGAAACCCTGATGTGATGTCCAAGAGGAAGAGGAAGAGAAGACGGATGTCTCAGTCCAAACAGAGGAAGCCAATTTGTCCTTTCTCTGCCTTTTTCTTTTTGGGCCCTCAACCGATTGGATTATGCCCACTCACATTGGGGAGGGCCATCTGCTTTATTCAATTCATCAGTTCAAATACTAATCTCTACCAGGTATAGCCTCACAGACACACCCAGAAATAATGTTTTACCAACTATGTGGGTATCCTTTAGCTCAGTCAAGTTAAGACATAAAAATAACCATCACAGCTCTGTCCACTGTGGCTTAGTTTGTTGGAGCATTGTCCCATGCACCAAAGGGTTGTGGGTTCTATCCCCATTCAGGACACATACCTAGGTTGTGGGTTTGATCCTCGGTCAGGGCACACATACAAGATGCACCTGATATTTCTCTCTCACATTGATGTTTCTCTCTCTCTCTGTCTCATCAATAAACATATCCTCGGGTGAGAATTAAAAATAAATAAACAACCATCACAGCTGATTAATTCTTAAGTGCCTCTAAGAACTCACGCGTGTATTTCCAGAGTGCCCAGTTGTCTGCCTCACGGACACTAAAGAAAAGGGCAGACCCTGGCGGATCAAGGAAGAGTGAGAGGTGGAGGCTGTTTATAAGGATCATGGAGAGGGGACACATCTACAGTGCATGGGTGATTGTTGTTTGGGCCTGCATGAACTTAGAATTCATGCTGCTTACAAGACAAGGTCTTTTAAACTCTGTTCCTCTACCTAAGGAAGAGGGCTGAGACATATTCTGGGTGGGCAGATCAAACCTAAGACCTGGAGGCAGTGAGGTGGGGAAGGCGGAGAGCGGGCTGGGGTGTTGGTTGGACTGTTTATCTGTTTTGTGACGCCAGACAGGTGAGGACGTGTGGTTGGGGGGAGGTGTCAGGCTGGGAGGCAGAAGACCTGGGTTCTAGTTCTGAATCTGCTACACATGCATTCGTTGTCACCAGAATTCTATCTGGAGCATGTCACTTGGATGTAGGGGTTTTAGATTGGTCAGAGAACAATGAGGGTGGTTCCCAAACATGGGCTTGACATGGGGTTTTTCTTAGTCTGAAGCAAAATTGTCAGAAAGAAAATGACTATGGATGGCTTGTCATGAAACTAAGCGTACTCAGTTTAATGAATTCTCTCCTACTCTAAGATTGGGTACGTCCTGATTCTTGATGCATAATTTTTTTCTTTGATGAAGTGATGGTGAAAGTAGGTGGGTTTGGGATTGCTTTTATATTGATTGATTGATTGATGATTGATTCTATCCTCACCCAAGGACATGCTTGTTTTAGAGAGAGGGGAAGGAAAGGAGAGGGAGAGGGGACCAAACCTACCATCTAGGCATGTGCCCTGACCAGGGATTGAACCTACAACCTTTTGGTTTTTAGGACAACGCTTCAACTAACTGAGCCACACAGCCAGAGCAGATTGTTTTTATTTTTTTATTTTTTTACTTTTTAAATGGCTTTACTTGGCAAAATAAAAAGTTGGCAACGTTGTTTTAATCCTTTAAATTCTTTTTAAGTATCAATGGTATACAACGTCCATAATGCTCAGACCAGATAACCTTTGATGTTCCTTTGAGTTCCAGCACTTGGGGATTCCAGCCTTTTGCGTCACTTGCCACTGTGAGGTGAGACACTCCAGTGTCAGTTTCTGTTTGCATTCTGAAACACGCTGTGTTTCTGGCTGGAGAAATCATAGTGCCAGTACTTAAGTATTAGAGATGCTTCAGCTTTTTCTTCAGTTAAAACAAAACCTGCAGCACTACTTTAAATCTTTTTTAAAAATATTTTTAAATTTATTGATTTTAGAGAGAGGAAGAGGGAGGGGAGGAGGGGAAGAGAGAGAGAGAGAGCAAGAGAAACATCGATTTGTTGTTCCATTTATTTATGCATTCATTGGTTGATTCTTGTATGTGCCCTGACTGGGAATTGAACCCACCACCTTTGGAATATTGGGATGCTGCTCTAACCAGCAGAGCCACCTGGCTAGGGCTCATTACTTTAAATCTTTAATTTGACCAAAGATTAGAACTGAAACAGTGCAGAAGCACTCTGTTATACATTGCTAACGGGAGTATAAATTGGCCAGGTGGAGAGGGTCAGCAAACCTTTTCTGTAAAGGAACAGGTAGTAAGTATTTTTAGCTTTACAGGTCACCTAAGGTCTCTGTCACATATTTCCTTTTTTAGAAAACAACTCTGAAAATGCAGAAACACTTTTGCTTATGGGCTGGATTTGGCTATGGATCATAATTTGCCAACCCTTGATCTAGTGTCTCTGGAAGATGTTTTGGCTTTATTTGTCCAGGTTAGCAACAACGCACAGTTATCCACAGACTGAGCAGTTCCACTTTCAGGAATCTCCCCTACAGAGACGTTTGCATCTGTGCAAAATGGCCTGGGTGCAAAGTTGCTCGTTAGCTTTGTTGGCAATACCAGAATACCAGCAGCAACCTAAATGTTCACCAATAGGAACCGGTTAAATAATAGAATATCCACAGAGCAGAATGCGATACATACAGTCTTTTTTAAAAATGAGGTAAAAAGATTCATGGGCATGGACAACAGTGTGGTGATGATGGGTGGGGAGAGAGGGGTAAAAGGGGACTAAATGGTAGTGGAAAAATACAAAAAGAAAATTAAAAATAAATAAATAATAAATAAAAGCATGAGGCAGCTCTTTATAGAATAATCCCTGAGATACATCATTACCATTAAGAGGGAAAGAGCAAGGTGAAAACGGTGTTGTTGGTATCATATCAGCTGTTAGTTTGAAAAGAGTGGTGTGTATATGTGTGCCCCTGTGTGCACACGTGTGTACACAAGTGCCTGCACTTCCTGTATGCATAATATACCAGGGACTGTGGTCGTCACCGAGGAGGGTGACAGACTACCTTAGGAATAGGGAAATTTACTTTTTGCTTTCTATTATTTTATAACGTCTAAGTTTAATGCCATGTGTATGTATCACCTATTAAAATATAATTTAAAAAATAACTAAAATGGGGGAAATAAGGGTAATTCTTAGTGTGAGCAAATTCAAAGCCGTTATTGTTTGAAATAGATCTGAGCCTTTCTTCTGTCACGAGTGAACCTGCACTGCCCTGAAAGCTTACACGCATGCCTCCCGTCACACGAGGTCCTTTGACAGAACAACAGTCCTTTGTCCCTCCTTGATCATCAGAGGGAATGGAATACCAGTCTCCAGCGGTTGACTTTAAGGCTGTGCGGCTGGAAGTACTCCCTCTGACTTAAACGCGAAGCAGTCGCGCTACCAGTTGACCTGGAGAATGACCGTGCACGAAGCGAGTTCAGCCTGGTGATAAAATAAAGTCCGTAGCCACGGAGCATTGGGGCTGAAGGTTCAGTGACACTCGTCCAGGCCTTGGTTTTGCCACAGTCCTGAGAGGTCTAGAGCTTCCCAATCAGGCAGCCGGTGGCGGCAAAGCCTTTAACTCAGGCTTGCCCGACTCTACACATCCTACTGACGTGGACAAGGCTGCTCCTCTAAAGGGTGTTACTCCGTGTAGTCCCAGCCTTTATTTTTCTATGTTCCTACTCACTGGGAGGCGGAGATGTGGAACGTGGTTCCCCAGTAGTCAGTCTCCCCTGAGCCATACCCAGCCTGGTGTCTGTGCTCTGCTATGGAGTCTGTTCTCTCTCTTCCCTGCCCTACCCACCAGGATACCTTTAAATAGCTCACTTAACAGTTCTTGCCCCTTTCCCACATCAGATGGCCCAGCTGCCTCCTTGGGCCCTTCCCTGAGACAGCTCAAGTATTGGGGCAAAAAACAAGTCTCTTCTAGAGAAAAAGAGTGACTTGTCAAGCATCGTGGGAGGAAGAAGATGTGAGTGAAGAGGATGCAGGGGCACTGCGATTTAGACTAAGGGAGCTAAAGACAGAAGGATAGTACTGCCAGGATGTCCACCTCTCCCCCTCTCCCTATGTCCGTCCATGCCTTTTTCAGCTCTTCTCACTGGTGAGGCAGGTTCTATTTGCTCACTCCTTGCATCTGGCTTGGCCTTGTAACTTTGGCTTTGGCCGATTGAGTGCTGTCGTGGGAATGAATGGTGTGCCAGTTCCGAGCCTAGGCCTCAGTCATCATTGCATGTTTCTGATCTTTCTCTTGTGGTCCACCATTGCCATGAGAACATTTTTGGAGCAAAGCCAAAGGACCCCAGTTTTCCCTGCCAAGGGGTTGATAAATTAGTAAATAGCCAGCTGACTCCAGGGTGATCGTTATTCCAGGGCAAGTAATCCCAGCCAGGATCAGGAGAGCCACCTATGTGACCGTCCTACCCAACAGTAAGAGTGACAGGCACTTAGCGGTACATGCCGGTTATGCTTCTGCATTGCTATTTCTGCAGCATTACTGGTTTCTCTGTGTTTAGACAGGGAGAAACAAAGGGTTTCTTTTCCCTGCTATATAACACTGCCTGAATCACGGAGAGCTGTTTTTGGTATCATAGAACAAAACAAAACAAACAACAGAAAGCCAAGGCTAAGCCTCAGCATCGGGAAAGGACTGCATAGTCAGTGAATGCTGCAAAGGGAAAGTGAACTTTTAGGCAAAGACTGCATCTAGGAGGAGCTGTAGAAATGTCCGTGTACTGCAAAACTAGCATTGCAAAGACTACGCTCCCTTCCTTCTCTGTGAACCGTTTAACTTAATCTGTTGAGATTTTTCTAAACTTTGTAGAATGTCCTATGGCTTGGGTTTGTCTACTGTTTTGTCATGATTAGACTGAGGTTATGGAGTTTGTGGAAGGTACAATAGAGGCGATATGCCCTGTCACCACATCATGCCGGGGAGTACATGACGTCAGCATGACTTTCCCCTGGCAGTGCTAATGTTGGCCACTTTGTTACAAGTAGTGTCTGCCCAGTTTTCCTGCAGGAAAGTAACTGCTTTTCCCTTTTTATAATCCACTCTTAAGAAGAGAATCACTGCATCCATCCCAAAGTCAAGGAGAAGGAGGGGATTTAAGCACCACCTCTTGGAGGGAGGAAAATCAAAGAATTTGTAGGTGTAGCTTAAAACCACCACAGTATTTAATACACTATTTATATTTATTAATATTTTGGGGGAGATGCTTTAAGACTATGCAGATATTCATAGTTTCTCTCACAGGCCCTAATAGTCCACATTCCAAGGTCAGTTTTTGGGCTGAGGCGTTTCCTGTTACAGTTTTCCCTCCGAAGGTGTTTTCTCGACACCCTCACCCGTTCGTTATACCTGAATGTGGTTTGTCCTTCTAGATTACTCTCTCTGTTGGCATCTGCTGAAGAGGAGCCTGGGGATTGGATTGGATTGCATTGGGTTGGGTTGGGTTGGGTTGGATTGGATGGGAGCTTTTCCAGTGAGCAGTGGAGAGCGCCGTCTAGTTCATGGGCAGTGATGAGGGCCAGAAGATGGGGTAGCCACCAGGATGACAACCTGGCTGTGTCACTACAAAAGTCTGTAACCTCAGGCCAGGTCCTAAACAGATGGTCTGAGGACAATGTGTTATCTCATCTGACTTTGATAGGCACAGAGTGTCCTCTGTTCTGCCTCTTTTTTTCATTTGTGATACAGGGGCACTGTGGGTGATATGGGTGAACCTTAACATGCTCTGGTCGTAGGTTGCTGTTCAAGAAGGGCAGCTCGTGGGAAAGGAGCAGAGGTGCTGGGTTGGGGGGATCGGTGCTCGCTCAGCTGGCCCTGGGCAGGAGGCGTGTCACGGGAGAGCAGGCTCTGAACAGAAGCTGCTAGGGCCCCGATGCTGCCTTCTGCTCTCTGTTCTGTGTGTTCTGTCCTTTTCTTCCTTCTGTCCTCCTTTCTCTGTCGTGTTGTCTGTCTGCCCCTGCATGTGAACTGCAAGGAGCCTCTGCCAAGGAGGTAAGCTCGCTCAAGCTGGAAGAAGTGGGGGCTGCAGCGTGGATGATTTGCACAGCAGGACCCCCTGTTTAACTCAATCTTCTTAGACCCCGAGGGCGTTCTTTCTGGCCTCTGGTTCATGGCTCTCAATGGCCCCAGAGTCAGCAGATCTACTTCTCCCATTGGATGCTGAAGCTAAGGAAATTCTTGGTCCTCTCTGAGACCAGATAGCCTGCCCCAGCCTTGACTCCAGTAGGAACCCACAGCTCCTTCTCTCAGCCATTTTGATCTCTTGCTTTTTAGTTTTGGTGACTGATTCTGTCTTAGCCAGGCCAAGAAAGTGGGCTGCTGATTAGCTTTCTCTAGGATTCTCTTTTTTCCCTTTTTTTGAGGCCCTCACAGGCTGTCTCATTTAAGCCAGGGACTGTTGAAGCCATCACTCCCATTTTCCTTCTTTCTTTTTTTTTTGAAATTCTTTCTTATTTTACAGAGCTCTGCCACTCATGACCCAACACTTAGTTAAGTCAACCATAATCCCACTGCCCAGAGAGTGGATGTTAATGTCTCTTTTATTTTCTTTCACTCTCTTTTTGAAGTGTGTGTATGTGTGTAGGTATGATTATTTGCCAAAATTGGAGTCACATTGTACCTACTGTTTTATAACATGTTCTTGTTTTGCTTTTAATTTCCCGCTGGCTACTGTTACATGATTCTTGGTGTGTCTTTAACATTATTTTTGAAGTTAAATGATGTCTACTTATTTAATAACCACACACTCACTTTCTATCTTTTTTTTTCATATAATTCCCAAGATTTTCACTCTCATTTCCTCTCTGTTTTAGGATGATAATGGTTATTACTGTGATGTTGGTACTTAACTGGGTTGGCCAAAAAGTTCGTTTGTCTTTTCCGTACGATGGCTCTAGTAGCGCTTAGTTGTCTTTAACTTCATCTGAAATTAACTTTGTTAGAGTGTATTATGACAGTGTGTATTTAAAAAAAAACATCAAAGTTGGTGAATTTTTGTACAGCCATTTTAATATTGAAAGTGGAAGAAAATAAGCAACATTTTGGCATAGTATGCTTAATTATTGCAGGAAAGGTAAAAACACAACTGAGGCACAAAAAAAGATTTGCGCTATGTATGGAGAAGGTGCTGTGACTGATCGAACGTGTCAAAAGTGGTTTACGAAGTTTCGCACTGGAGATTTCTTGCTGGACGATGCTCCACAGTTAGGTGGACCACTTGAAGTTGATAGCGATCCAACTGAGACATGAATTGGCAGCAGTCAACGTTATACCATATGGGAGATAGCTGACATACTTAAAATATCCAAGTCAATAAAGTGACTGGGGAAAATGAGAAAGGTGTCTTCTATGGAAAAAAAAAAACTACGTGGACTTTTTGGTCAACCCAATACATCAAGCACGATTTTAGAAACTATATTGGTACATTTCATCCTCAGAACAGTCTTCAGAATTGGTGATTTTATTAGCCCTTTATGCTGTATGAGGGAACTGAGGTGAAGGAATGTGCCTAAAATCACGTGCCTTGGTAAGGGCAGAACTGGATTTGAACCTTGTCGTCAGCTCTGAATCCATATTCCTTAGGCCCCTGGTAATCCCCTCACGAGCTCTTTCTTTCTGGGCCAGGTACATGCTCTTTAGTGGAGAGGGTGGATTGTAATCTGAAGCAATGGTATTTTCCAGTTTTTGTGGATAAAGCTGAGTGTTAGTCTTGGCTCAGCCACCTCTGTGCTCTGTGACCTTCAGTAAGTTATATCACCTCTTTGGGCCCCTGTGGGCCTCCTCAGCTCTCAAGTTCTGTGCTATGAGTTTGGACTGGAAAAAGCAGAACAGAGGCAGCATTCAAGGGCAGACCCAGAATGACAGGAATATTATTATCCACTTGGACTTCAGGGGCAGTTACATTTGATCCCAGTAGAAATTCCTGCGAGGAGGCTGCTTTTCTCCCTTTTTTACTGAGCAGGAGGCAGGTGGTGCCCAGGAGAATCCCCACAGAGGCCGTGAGGTCTTCTCAGATGCTGAGTTAAAGTAGTGCTCATGACACGTGAATTCCATGACATGTGAATTCCATGACACACTTCCTTTGGCTGCCTTGAGGTCTTGGCTTTTGTGGCTGACCAGCAAGTGTGGGAGCTAGAGGGCATGCACCCCTCCATCGTGCACTTCCCAGTCCCCAGCCACATTGTCTGTCTCTTCTCTGATGTTCTCCGAGGTATGTGGCAAGAAGGATGGACTGGAAGACTTGGGTTCTTTAAGGCAGCATGCGCTGGTGGGCTAGGGAGCTTTTCCTGACATGATAAGGTGTGGTTCACTGACAGCACAGATACTTTCCCAGGGTGCTGTCCCCTGTCCCCCATCCCTTGCCTGGTGGAAAGAAAAGGAGAGCCAGAAGATGCTTATCTTACAGAATTGAGAATTTTCTCCCATGCAGCTTTACTTCCTTTTACACACAGACTTATAAACGAACAAACAAACACCCAGGGGCTTTTGAACTTGGCCAGATTCCAGCTGCGTAGCCAGGAATTAGCCAGTACTGTACCACCAGGGTGCCTTGCTTTTACTCCGTGGGTGTCGGTGATTCTCTGGTGCAGGGCCTGGTAATCTTGTTACTCTGCCAGCTCCTCTGATAGATGGCTTTATTTTTCCAGTGTTATTTCCCTGCTTGCCAGGCATCTCTGAGGAGATGCTGACATTTTCTGCTTTGTCTAGCTCTCATAGAAACAAATAAGAAAAAATGCACCTATTTAAATTTATTTTCATGCTAATTTAAAAGAACCTATGCACCCCAGTGTTCATAGTAGCACAATTTACAATAGCCAAGTGCTGGAAGCAGCCTAGGTGCCCATCAGTAATAGAGTGGATCAGAAAACTGTGGTACATTTACACAATGGAATACTACACAGCAGAAGGACAGAAGGAGCTCCTACCCTTTGTGCCAGCATGGACAGAATTGGAGAGCATTATGCAAAGTGAAATAAGCCAGGCGGTGAAAGACAAATACCATATGATGTCACCTATGAGTGGAACCTAATCAACAAAACAAACAAGCAAGCAAAATGTAACCAGAGACATTGAAATAAGGAAAAAACTGACAGTAACCAGAGGGTAGGGGGAGAGGGATAATGGGGGAAAGAAGGGAAAGGGTCCTCAAGGAACATGTATAAAGGACCCATGGACAAAGCCGAAGAGGGGAAGGATTGAGGATTGGAAGTGGGTGTGGGTGTGGTGGGGGAAAATGGCGGTGGGAAAATAGAGACAACTGTACTTGAACAACAAAAAAATTAAAAAATAAATTTATTTTTCATTGTTGACTTAGAAAATATCTTGCTTTGCCAGGAGATGGGACAGCTTACCAGTGAAATTATTCAGGGACTTTACCTCAAAGTTCAAGTTTCTAAGATAAGGGCTTCAAGGAGCCCTGGTTGTGTTTGGGCAGGGGGAGTCGGAGTTTAATTGCATTGAGCAGTAATGAAGTGCAGAGTGTCCATTGGGAACACACATGTGTCAGTCACATTGTCAAGCTTCCCGAGGGCATGAGGGTGGCAGTGATAGTAATGATGATGTATTGACAATAAAAAATGACATTGGCATCTGTTGAGTACTTCCGGGTGCTGGGTGTGTGCTCATTTACACAGCTCTGTGGTGTGTATGAATTCTGTTTTACAGGAACAAGAAACAGGCTAAGGGACTTGCTCAAGGTCATCTAGTCAGCAGTAGAGCTGGATTTTAGACACAGGTTGAGCCCACAGTCCTCACCTTTATCCTGCAGGCCAACTGCCTCTAAATCATGTTATAAGAGAATCTGGCATATTTAGCTTCAGATTTTGAGATACCGGAAGAAATTGCTTTTGATAACTAAAAGAGAAGAAAAAAAAATTTATTCTTCCTCTCCATTCTGCTTCTTTGAACTGCGTATGACTTACACACTGAATGTGACTAAAGGATCTACCCTCTGATCCAGGCCCACTGTTTCATATGGCTTGGGGTGTTCCCTTACTTAAAAAGCTTTATGGAGGTATAATTTACATACCATAAATTCATTTATTATAAATTCAAAGAGTTTTTGTGATACTTAATTATATGGCTAGACCATATTTTGTTAATCCACTCACCAGTTGACGGACGTTTGCATTGTTTGACTTTTGGGGTATTTGAATAATGCTGTTATAATCATTTGCATGAGAGTCTTTATGTGGAGAAATATTTTCCCTTTTCTTTGGGAGATACGGGAGAGTGAAATAGCTGGACCTGTGGGAGGTGCACGATTAGCCTTCTAAGAAACCGCTGAACTGTTTTCCAAAGTGGCTGTACTGCTTTTATCTTCCTGCTCCGGTGTACGAGGGGTTCCAGTTGCTCCACGTCTTCACTGACGTTTGACAGTTTGTCTCTTTGATTATAGCCGCTCTAGTGTGTATGTACTGGTGTTAATTTGCCTCTCCCTGATGAATAATAGTGTTGACCATCTTTTCATGTGCTATTAGCTATTTGTTTATCTTTTTGGTGAAATGTTCATTCAATTTTTAGCCTATTTTTCACTTGCATTCTTTGTCCTGTTATTATTGAGTTATGAGGTTTCTTTACACATTCTGGATACGAGATCGTTACCAGGTATGATTTGTAGCTATTTTATCCCATCTCTGACTTATCTTTTCATTTTCTTCATGGTGACTTTGAGAGGCAAAGGTTTTTAATTTTCATGAAGTTCAATTTAGTTTTTTTCTTTTGTAGATCATGCATGGGCTCTACCTTTTAACCTGTCCCTTTGATATATTCTTAGTTCAGGTGGCCAGATTTTCACTCTTACAACCTCCCTGGGTCCTGCATTTATTCCTGTTTAAGGACAGAGGGCACAGCCCCACGTCCAAGTTCTCTTGCTAGTTGTCTGTGGCAGGCACCCTGCCGGCATTGTGTGTGTCACCAGGTCTGGACACAAAGGTGAAATTTACCTGCCTCGCAGTTTACAACTGAGAGTCAGAAAAGGAAAAACAACTGCTCCATTTGGAAGTACTTAAAGTTTTTTTAAGTTCTCTGCTTATGGAGAAACAGCAATAATACTCAATGTCCCTCACATTGCTTTGAGGTTTTCAGAGTTTATGCACCTATCATCTCATTTAAGTCCTTTTGCAGATAAGAAATCGAAGGTATTTAACAAAAATAAGTAGTTCATATTTGAGACACAAGTGTTATTTAGTCATTTTCTTCCAGAGTCTATCACAAATATTTTAAAGTGTTCACTGTTCATCACACAAAGATGGATTAGAAATAAGATTAATATTGGGCTTTGTCCACTAATTTGATGAATCTGAGCCATAGTCAGAATCATAAAATCTCAGGCTCTTCACGTTACACAGGACCTTGGATCCTTTTAGCCACCACAGGACTCCTTAGATTGCACTTGCTGGCAGATAACCTTGGGTTTGGTGGGCGGGCATGTCCGACAAAAGAGAGCTTATAACTTCCCAAGCCCATGGGATCAATTCTTGGATAACTTAAGTATTAGAGAATTATTTCACTTATGTAACGTAATGTTTCCCTGTAACTCTTACCCTTTAGCAGTATAAAGCAGGTTAGGGTCATTTTTTATTGACAATTCTTTAAATATTTAAGAATAAGTACCTTAAACCTTCACTTCTAAAGAGCCACATACCTCCTGTTCTATCATCTATTTTGTATTTAATTTGGATCGCAGACCTTCAGTCATTCTGGTCACTTCTTGCTGGATATGCTTTAGATTATCCATATCTTTCGTGCTCCGATCAAGCCCATACATCAGACATGGCCTGGCTGGTAGGGGTTAGTGAGCCTGCCAGCTGCTTCGATGTGGACAGATGTGGCGGTCATTGCACGGCGAGCGCACGTGAAGCTTGTGTCCCAGCAAAACCCCAATACTTTGTTCCTCCCACGGACTTTGGGCAAGCCAGTTCTGCCTTAGTCTCTTGTTATATAATTGTCTCTCTTTTATTTGGTAGCTGTTTAAACATAAATCCAGTACTTTATAGTTAATATTATTATTTAATATTAATGATAACACTAATGTCTAGCATCTGCTGAGAATTTGCCATGCTATCCTTTTGGGTTTTCCCCAGGATTGGCCTTTCGGGTTCATTCTGAATCTTGCTTCTTCCTGTTTCTTGTTTCTTTTCCGTAAAACTTTTATTTATTGAGAGAGAAGTTTGCATACCTAGTTCCTACCCATTTGGGTGCCCTCTCTATCCAGACATGTCTTGGTTTTGCCGAGCTCATAATGCTGACAGGTGTGTGGGAGGGTGACCCCACGGGAAGGATCCGAGCTGCCCGGACTTCGGCACCTATGTCCATGTGGTCCTCCAGGGCCTCCGGTCTTGGCCAGACAAGGCCCGTCACCACACAGTTCTGTTCTTCTGTGGGTCAGGTCAGGTTAGGTTCTCCACATCATTGCCCCAGATGGCTGTGGAGGGATGGTTATGACATCCTTAGATGCATTTAGGAAATAAAAGTGACAAAGAGGGATTTAAAAAAAATACAGGAAGAGAAAAGATGGGCAATTTTTTCATTTTCAAATCTGTACTTAACCAACTCAGCCCTAACATTTCTTTCACAGTCTGCTCCATCCTGCTGTCCTCGTGGTCACTTCCAAGTCGTGAGTGCCCCTTCCATGCTGTGGGCTAAGGGCCTCTTAACTGCTCCTCATCAGAAGGAGAGATGCTTTTCAAAAAAATGATGCAGTTCATGTTTTCAGATATTTTCTTTCCTGAGCAAGGAAAAGGCTGTTTGCTGCAGAACCTGACTTGACTGATAGAAGAGCAGATACAAAATGGGAGAAAATATTTGCAAATCACGTATCTGACAGGAAACTTATATAGAGAATGTATATGAAGAGCTGCTACACAATAAAATCAGCTCATTTAAAACATGGGCAAGGGAGTTGGACAGTCATTTCTCCGAAGAAGATATGTACAGATGGCCGGTAAACACATGAACAGATGTTCAGCCATAATGAGAGACCGTTTCACACCAAGACTGGCTAAAACAAAAAATAGACAGTAACGGTAAGTGTTGGCGAGGTTGTGGGGAAATTTGAACCCTCACATCCTGCCAGTGGGATTGTCAAATGGTGCAGACACTTTGGAAGACAGTTTGGCACTTTCCCAAATGTTAAACATAGGATCACCATGTGACCCAGCATCCACTCCTAGACCAAAAAGAAATGTAAGCCTACCTTCAGACAAAAATGTGTGTCAGTGATCTTTTTATGGTTGAGTTGTACGGATTTTTTAAAAATACAGGTTGGATACAAGTCCTTTATCAGATACATGATTTGCAAATGTTTCAGCCCATTTTGTCTTTTCACTTGGCTGATGGTGTTTTATTTTGTTTTTTTGAAGCAAAAGCACTGGATTTTGATGAAGTGTAATTTACCATTTTTTTTCTTATCTCTTGTGCTTTGAGTTCTTATGTTTTTGAAGTGCTAAAAGTATTAGCTTATCTTTTATTATGGACTAGCTGCTCTAATATACAAGAGGAGCTAGCGGTGGGTAATGGATTAATGTGCTGTGTGAGGGAAAAATAACAAGCCCACACAACTCTAAGATTCGGTGTATGGGTGGTTTTCCTTATTCATCTTTGTATCCCACTCAGCCACCCAAACCCCAGCACTGAGCATGGTGTTGTGAATGTAACAAGTGCTCAAAAAAACACGCGGGGACCGAATCTAAAAAATGAAAATTGGTCTTTGCTAAAGACCTAAACTGTATTTTGTTTAGGCTTTGAAGGTAAGTATGAGTTCACATCGTAGCTCCACTTACCGTGTGGCTGTCTGAAGCCACTGACGTTCTTTAACTTCAGCTTGCACGGTCGGTAAAGGAAGACAATAATGTTTGCCTGGAGGGATTGTTGTAAAGATCACATATAAAACCCTTTGCACATGCAGAGATTCCGCAAATTGCAGTTACTGTTTCCATCCATCCATCAGTTGGTCTGTGTGTCAGCTTCTCTATTTAGTAGAATGGTGATGGTGCTGGTGCCCAGCCATGTCAGTGGTATACATACAGATTCATGCGGTGGTGGGTTCAGTTCTCCCAGCTTTCCCTTGGCTAATGCTGTGCCTTTTCAGTAAGTTTGATCATTACAGAGTCCAGTGGGGGTTTCTTTTCAACAGTTATGGTTGGGTGAATATTATAATGACCTGATGGGGTGGCAAGATGCTTCCCCAAATTCCTAATTTTCTTTAAGGTGCCTGGTGCTAGGAAGAAAAGCAACCTATATTACACACAGATATTTCGGATTCTGGAAATTTTTTCCAATTACAGAATTAAGATGACATTCTAAAGACTGGAGTCTTTGGAGGTGGTTTGATAGGGAACCCTGAACGTCCCTCTTCTTTACCCCATTAGACTGACCTCGGTGGGTTTCTTCCTGATGACTCGGTGCACATGCTAATTAGAATGTAAACTCCTTTTGCAGACAGGATTGCTCTCACATCGTCTTTTTTTCTCCTATCCTCCAAATCATGCTTTCCATGAGCCATTCTGGAAGGTGTGGCTGCTTTCTCTGGCTGTGGGACACACCGCAGAGGCACCCCGAGGAGAACTTCTCTCTGACTTGATCAAAGACACGGAAGCAGGCACTGCAGGAGGGGCCGTGGGAATGCACAGGCAGGGCTAATGCTCTTTACCATCTGCTTTTTAAGTGTTGACCTTTCCAGGCCACGTGAATGAGCCCACAGACATTCCTAGATGGGAAGAAGTGATTCATTTTAGATTGTTTTAGCATTTCCAAAGCCTAGATTCTAGTAGATTTTCCTTGGGAGACGGGGTCTGTGGTGAAGTTATCAAACAATAGGTGATGTACAACTAAATAGATATCTTCCCTGGAAGGGGCTCTGGATCTTTAATATGTTGATGAGCATTGTGACATTTCGGAAGAGAAGTTATAGTATGTATTTCCAAATTGACTTGCCCTTCTGACCTTTGTATGGCCCCGCATCTTGGGGACCAGAGGCCAACAGGACTCCATTTGGGAATTGCTGGCGCAGAGGGTGGTGTTCTGAGAAACAGGAAAGGGAGATGCAAATGAAGCAATTTTGTGAACACTTCCACTTTTGGTTTCTCAGTGTTTGTTTCTCAGTGATGACCTCAACAGAAGCCGTTAGATGCTCTCATAAACTCGCGGCTCTTATCAAATAGAAGTGCTCCAAGCCTTGCAGAGTCACGAACATCATCTGGTCTGAAGAGAAGGTAAACATTGTTCTCTGGTTTTTATTTTAAAGGAACCTTTTGGTGAAGCTGCTGATTTACTTCTTTCGTAGATATGTTTAGGGTCTGCTAAATATACATTTTTTTCTTTAAGGTGCAATCACATTCTAAGAAATAAACAATTTATAGGCAATTCTTGTATGACGAGACCCTATTAATGGCATGTAAAACTCTTGAGGGCAAACATTGTTAGGGGGTAGATTATATGTGCATCTTGCTTCTATCCATACTTTTCAGGGCAGATTTACTAAATGCACTTCTGTCTAACTTGGTCTGATAGTGTTAGCCAGGTCAGTGCCTGCTAACAGCAATAATAGCTAACATTCAAGTGATCAGTCTGTGCCAGGTGCTCTTCTTAGTACTATGCGTGTATTGATTCATTTAGTTCTCACAAAAATGCAGAAAGATAGCTGCGATTTTTCTCGCTTTATGAATGGGAAACTCCTGTAGTAGTGAAGGCTAGACTTCCTCATCGGGTCTGTGTGCATATCAGTGAATAACAAAGCACAGTTTACAGTACATTTTCTTTAATGTTGAGGTAGTGGTAATTTTCATAAATCTGCAGGTGGCATGTGGTGTGGAAC
Source organism: Macrotus californicus (assembly GCA_007922815.1). NCBI lineage: Eukaryota > Metazoa > Chordata > Mammalia > Chiroptera > Phyllostomidae > Macrotus > Macrotus californicus. The sequence continues at coordinate 20,603 of VMDR010003868.1, read as the reverse complement.
TGATTTTTCAATTAATTTGTTCTGAAGATAACCATCATACATTTTATAACTCCTAGGAGAAATTTTTAGATATCAGTAGATGCTATAAAAATGGAATTTTGTATGTACTTTTTGTACTTAGGTATATTTTCAACAGCCTTTCCTTAGGCCAATTTGTATATTTGATGCTAGGAATGCAAAGGCGACGTCAGTCTCTGTCCTCACAGAGATTCATCAGATGTGAAGAGCTGTAATCCCCTACACAGTTACCATTTCTTAATCTGGGGCAGGAAAAGCAGGTTCTAGCATTTTGTGTTAAAAAGCCTGAGAGAAAAAGTCTGTGAGCTGTAGTGGAGAAGGGAGCTGGAGAGGAACCACAGGTCTCAAAGGATATTTTTCCCAGCTTTATTGAGATATTATTAACATATCTCATATATAAGTTTACAGTGTACACTGTATAATGTGACGATTTGATACATGGAAATATGGCAAAATGATTGCCACAGCTGAGTTAGTTCACATCCCCACCCCCTCATATAATGACTGTGTGTGTGTGGTGATAACACTTAAGCTTTACTCCCTTAACAACTTTCAGGTACAAAATACAGTGCTGATAATTGTGGTCACCAGGCCCTACCTTAGATTCCCAGAGCTTACATGTAGCTGGAAGTCGGTACCCTCTGACCAAAGACTCCCCATGTACCCACCTGCCAACCTCTGAGAACCACCATTCTACCCTCTATTCCTGAGTGTGGCTTTTTAGATTTCCCACGTAAGTGAGAGCATGCAGTGTTTGTCCTCCTCTGGACTTATTTCACTTAGTATACTGGGTCCATCGGAGGACTTTTGAGCTGTCCCACAGCTCTGGCTCGGTTTCACCCAGAGCAGTTATCTACCTGTTGGAGCACAATGCCTCCCTGGGAAGCAGGCCTAACTGGGGCAGCCTGGGAGGAGAATCACATGCTGTGAAAGGAATCCCTCAGGCCCCTTTCAGGATCTCCTTAAATGCCCTCTCCAGGGCGGGGCGAGTGTGTGCTTTCGTAATGCAAATGAGGGGAAGAAAGTGTGGCTGCCGGGAGAGCTCAATTGTGATGAAAAATGAGACCGCTGGCCTTGTGCTTGGTCGTGGTGGGCCTCCTGTGACACAGCCTTTGGCATTATTCTTGCCGCGCTGAGCACCAGGCCAGGGCCCTGTTACCCATGGTTGGCATTGACCGTGAAGCTCATGCTTCCTTGTTTGAATCCACTTTAAAGGAAAACAATGGGGGCTGGGGAGCAGAGTCTCCCTGGGAAACTCTGCACAAAGACTCATGTTTAGTTGGTTGGTAGGCAGGACTCTGAGCTCTTGGAAAAGCCGAATCTAGCTGCCAGCCCAGGCCTGTACTGCAACCTGGAAAGTGCCTTCCCCCGACCCCCAAATCTGCCCTGCTGTTGGGTGTACAGTGATAACTACATCCTACAATGTCTGTTGGTCTGTTGGGTTGTATAGTTTCACAGCTAAGAATACTGTCTAGGTTGAATAACTGTCCGAAAGGAATGTTGGAAGGTTTTTGTTTTTCCATAATGTTTGTTCAGTGTTTCACGTGTGCCAGGTGTTGTTCTAAGCACTTTTAACATCTTTAACTCATTTGAGTCTCAACACAACCCTAAGAGGCGTGTGGCAAAATGATGCTCAGAGAGACTGACGTTGGGAAGCCTGGCTTTGGGGAAACAGTGGTTTGGTTTCTCCCTCAGGCAGGAATCTACTTAAATAATTCTGGGAAGATAGAAATCTTTTTTAAAAAATATATCTAGGTACATAGGTCTAGTTAAATGAAAAAACAAAAATATCATCTATATTATTGTAGTTGTTATTGATTATTTGTCTCTGGACAGGACCGAAAGACTTTGAGTCAATTTTGGCTCCCAGGTCTCTGGCCTGGGGGGTGGCACAGGAGCTCCAAACTCAAAACAGGGAGCTGCTTGAGTGCTCATAATATTAAAAAAAAAAAACACCCAGAGGACTAGCCGATGAGGACATGCCATTTACTACTCATTATAGGCAGTGCACTGATGGCGGCAGGCCAGTGTGAGAGAGACCGCACCTCCTCCAGTCTGAGGCTGTTCTAAGGGGTCCCAGACGAAGGAGGCACATGTCCTATGTGTGACTCTAAACTACATTACCTCAGTGTGTAAAGGATCAAGAAGCAGTCACAGGACAAGAAGCCATTCCCAAAAGGAGATAAGGAGGGAGTTACAATCCATTCCCAAAACAATACACAATCCTTCTGGCCAGAGGCCAGCCCTCTGACCAGCCCTCAGTCATGAGAGGGGGAAGGACCATGTCCATTGACCCCTCTCCTGAGTGACTGGATAATGGTGGTGAGATGTGACCAGGGACCTAAGGATTAACTTGCGTGGTTTTTACCTCCGGGTCAAGAGACTCAACATGAATAAAATGTGATACAATAAACTGGTACCAAATCAAAGGGATCTGGAATGACTCAAGAACAGTAACCTCCATTCCTGCCTCTACCTTCAGCCCGCACTTCAATAAACCACCCCATTCCTTCTCTGTGATTTCCCATCAGAATGTAAACTTGGATTTTTGTCTGTTTTGTTTATGCCTGTATCTCCATTGCCTGGCGCATAAAAGGTACTCGGTATTTGTTGACCATGTGAATAAATAAATGAGTAAATATCACGTGACTAAACATTTTGGCTTTCTAGGGAGCAACATGAGAATTGACATCCTGTTGTATATCCAATGGCAACAGCAATGACAGAAAGGCACAGGCTCTCCAACCAAAATGCACAACCCCACATTTTCAGAGGACAAAGTCCCCACTGCCCACCCTGCCACCAGCCCACTGCTCTAGGGACATGCTCTCCCCACAGCTGTGACAGGGCTGAGGAATGGGGGATGGAAGCATGTTCACCCACAGGGCTCACTTAGGAAAGATCAGCAGCCTCTGCCTGCATCAGGCACTTTCCTGGCTGGTGTAAGTGTCCCATTAGGTTCCAGAGCTCCCAGATAGTTGACTGCAATCACTCCCTCCACCTCAAGGGTTGCTTTGTGTGGGGTGACTCCTAGAGCTTCCTGCTGTGCCATTTTACACGACATCACTCCTTGTTTTTAAGTGGGAAAAGCTTGTTCTTTATGGCAGAAGGGGCGTCCATAGGAAAAACTACCAGGCAGAAGTTCCCTTCCTTTCCATATCTATTTGGTATTTTGGGCAGCCACTGCCCTCAAGGAGCTCCATGCAGGAGGTGAGAGGCATGTAAAATGAAGAACTTACAGTTCCACAGAAGGGAGAACAAAATGTCCAGAGGGCAGAGGGAGGGATTCACGAATAAGGGAAAACTTTATTGCACTAGGTCCATTAAAGTACTGGTACCTTGTTAACTGAAGATCTAGCTAAAGGGTGGTAAGTGCAGATGGTCCCACTTTCACCTTCCTTATGGCACGTCTCCTCACTCTGCACTTACTTGCATCCTGTTCACGCCTGCATCTCCCTCCGATCATCTTGTCAACCGCATTGTCACGGAAACCACTCTCGTCTGCTTCAGTGTCAGCTCCTTCGAAGCCTTCCCAACCACCCTGTTCAATATGGCCCATCTCTCTCTTCCTACCTTGCTTTATTTTCATTCAGAGCTGTGGCACCCCCAGCACTATGTTTGTGAGTGGGCAAGTGGTAGTTATTTAATGCATGCATTTATGCAATTGATGGGGATTCAGCACCACCACGTGTCAGGCACTGCACTGGGCTCTGAAGACAAGTGGACAAGACAAAATCCCTGATTTCATGAGGTTGACCTTCTACAGTAGAGAGGCAGACCAAAACCAAATAAACAAGTAAGATGATTTCTGTTTGTGGTTAGCACATGAAGAAATAAATAGGGTGCTGAGATAGCCTGGTGGTTGGGGAAGAGCTACTCCCAACTGGGTGGTCAGGGATGGCCTCTCTGTAGAGGGAACGCTTAGACTGAGACTTGAATGGTGAGAAAAAGCTAGCTGTTATGGGTTGGTTTGTGTCCCCTAAGAAACCATATGTTGGAGTTCTAGCCCCCACTACCTCAGACGGTGACTTTATTTGGGGATAGGTTTGTTACAGACGTAGCTAGTTAAGATGAGGTCGTACCAGAGTAGGGCAGGCCTCTAGTCCAATATGACAGGGAAGGTACCAAAGGTTGCCAGCAAACCATCAGAAGCTAGGAGAGAAGGGTACAACAGATTTTCTCTCCTGCTCTCATAGGGAACCAACTTTGCCCACACCTGGAGCTTGAACTGCTAGCCTTCAGAATTATGAGAAAGTAAATTATGTTATTTAAGCCATCCAGTTTATGATATTTTTCCCAACAGCACAAGGAAAATAACACACCCGCCTTGGAAAGTTATGGTGTTTCCCGTAGAGGAAACAGTAAGTGCAAAGGCCCGGAGATGGGAAGTGTATTAACCAGTGAGCTCATTGTATTGTAATTGTTTGTCCCCATGTGTGCCTGCTGCCTTAGACTGTGAACTCCTGACAGTGTGAACAAAGACAGTGCTTATTTGTCATTATTCCCCTGTGACTAGCACAGCACCTGACACAGGATGGGTGCTCAGAAGATGCGTGTTTAATTTGTGAACAGATGTTCCTTTAGCTGTAAATCTACTTTATTGTTCAGGACGCAGCTTGTTTTTCTCCAGCTCATCCTGAAGATGTCAAATGCCTAGTGTAATGTATTCCTTGGGATTTCTTCTGCGCCAAGTTATAGAAACAAACAGCTTAAATCACAAGGCAGAAATTGACTCACCTAAACAAAACTTGCCTTTCTAAGCCAGCAGTAGCACATGTCGTAGGCACCGCTGGACCTGTGGATTCACACAGCCTGCCCCATCCCTCTTCTGTCTATCCATCTCTCGTTTTGAGCCCTGCCCATGGTTGGCCCCATGCTCTGAGCACTTCTTTGTGCCTCCATGTAGTAAGGTACAAGGGCTCTGGCCACTTTGGGGCCATAGCCTTAAGAGCTCTCAGTTCCACGGAGGGTAAGGACAGTTTCTTCCTAGCTTCCGTAGAATAAATAGCAGAGGTGGAACCTCGGATTAGTTTGAATCGCGCCCACCCCTGTGGCTGAGCATAGGGTAGAGGGCAGATTCAACCCTTTTGGAATTATGTAGGGCTGGGGGGAGAGGAACAATCCCCAAAATAATAATGACACACACCTCTGTCTGAAATCAGGGACCATGCACCAGGCACAGTGTACCAGAGTGGATATGAGCATAGACCCTGGAACTTCACTGCCTGGGTTCAAATCCTCACTCTGCCCCTTGGGCGTGTTACTCTCTGTGCCCTACTTTGCTCAGTTGTAAAAGGAATAATAATGCCATCCACTAAGAGGATGAGGTAGGCCACCCACACAAAGCCCCAGGAACCGTGCCTGGCACATGGTGCGTGTGATCTGTGTGAGTGTTTGTTGTTGTCGTTATAAATGACTACATTGACCCTGGCTGGTGTAGCTCAGTGGATTGAGCGTGGGCCTGTGAACCAAAGGGTTGCCAGTTCAATTCCCAGTCAGGGCACATGCCTGGGCTGGGCCAGGTCCCCAGTGGGGGCCACATGACAGGCAACCACACTGATATTTCTCTCTTTCTCCTTCCCTTCCTCGCTCTTTAAAAATAAATAAAATCATTTAAAAAAATTATTGAAAATAAATAAATAACTACATTGGTAAGCATAGAATATTTAGCTTTCTCCTGATTTCTCTGTCTAGTAACCCTATTTAAAAAGGGGATAAAGTTGGCCATGTCTTGAATGCTGAAGTTATCCCGTCAGGTTCACCCTTTTCCTTGATAGTGTCTTTTTCTTTTCATTCCTTTTTGCTTCCTGTTCTCCACTTGCCTCTGTGTTCATTTAAATACCAACAGCTGATTCATTTACCCCATCAGCCAGTTCTTAACCCCTCAAGAGTTTTCCTTTAAAACTCAAATTCAAATACCTTCTAGGACACTTAAGGAGGTTTGATTTGGTTATCTTTACTAGAAGATGGAGTCATTTTCATGAGGCATAAGCTGCGGAAGAGAATATTTTACTGCAGCTGGTAGGACTTGAGTTTGGGATCTATAAGGCCTTCAATTGTTGAACGGCCGAGCCTTTAGATGAAGTCTGAATAATAATAATAATAATAATAATAATAATAATAATAATAATAATAATAATAATAATTCACGTGTATAGAGTGCTTCCCCTTTGCCAAGCCCTGCTGTTGATTCTCCCAGAAAGCTTTCAGATGGCTAACCTACCCATTTTCCACTTGAGCAAACCAAGGATCAGAGAAGTTAATTTGGCAAAGTCCTTCTAGATGGAAGGGGTAGATCACTGACTGCGACCCAGGCTCTTTCATGCTAGTGTCTGAGCCCTGACCACTTACTTGGTGACGGTCATTTGCCACTTCAGGATTATGATGGATGAAAGACAGATTTCAAATTTGAAAAGCAAACAAGAAAAAAGAAACAAACAAAGAAAAAGAAAAGGAAAGGAAAATCAGACAGCACAACCTACTAAAGCTAAATAACATTATAGGCTGTTGGTGTAAAAACACAGTTTCAAGATCATCGTGGGGCTCCTGGCCTGATTCGATCCCTAACTTAAAATATGTGTATGTCACATGTATGCAAATGAAAACAACGCAGTGCTTATAATTCAGATACTTTTAAAAAGTTATTTTAATGATGACATATGATGTATTAACTCTTTATTATATGGTGCCATAAAGTCTAAATGGGTCACCACAGAATGTACTTCTCTCTGAACCCTGAAATGACCACTGTTTTTAGACAGTAGAAGAAACTCATGACCACTGTTTTTACATGAGAGGAAAAGAAACTCATGACCACAGTTTTTAAGGGAGAGGAAAAGAAACTAATGACCCTGTTTTTAGATGAGAGGAAAAGAAACCAATGTCTGAGATGGGAATTTCATCATTTTCCTGTCTCTTACAGAGAAATGACTTCTGTGCATGCTCTGGTGGACCCAACAGTAGGACAAAAAACAACTTTTTTCCCTCTACCTGCCTAGGTCCTCCAGCTGCGACCCTGTAAACCAGACTGATAAAAGACAGGTTAACAAGAGAAAAACAAGTTTATTAACATGGGCATTGAGCATACACATGGAAGTGCTCAGTGATGAGGAACTCGAGGAGGTGGTTAGAACTTGAGGTTTTATAGCATCTGAACAAAAGAACAATAATGTTGTAGAGAAGTGACAAGACAAATGAAAAGGACCTTGAGCTTCAATGGTTGGCAAAATCATGAAAAGGCAAATGCAGGATCCGGCCGAAGTAACACCTGCTGGAGTGTGGTGGGTAGGGTAATAATATGGGTGTAGTAACTTGTAGCTGAATTTGAACATTTCACCTAAAATGTCATTTGGTGTGCTTGAGTGTGATATTGTTATGTTACAGAATTACATGCTTATGATTTTGTAATAAAAGATTTTATAATAAAACAGGGGCATTATTTGTGCCAGACCCTGAATATGGGAAACTAATGGTAGATAAGGGCCAGTTTTAGCAAGGACAGTTACATAGATTCCTCTGGTGCCTTCTCTGGACTGATGAGGGTCTAGAGTTGTCTCCAGTGATTAATTTGTGTCCTTCCTGGCAGAGAGGGGACAGGGGACACCTCTACAAGTTTATGTCCTGGCTTGAAGGGAGCGCAAAGGACTTTTCTTGTGTCTGCTTCTCTGCAGTTATCTTCAGCTCAAAGTAATCCTTATGCTAAAGTAACAGTCTGCTAGCCTTCACAAGTTATGCGTGGATGGTTATAAATTAAGTCATTTTTTCTACAAACAATGCCTGTGTTCCAGGCACTGTTCTAGGTGATGGAGATACAGCAGTGGACAAGACAAACAAACCCTTCCCTTTCCCTGGAGCTCATACTTTAGTTGAGGGATATAGGCAGTAAACACATGGATATAATACAAAATATATCAGATGGTGAAGTTCTTTTACATTTAATATTGTTTTGTATTAGTTCCAAGTGTAAGCATAGTGGTTAGGCAGTCATATGCTTCGTAAAATTAGTATTTCCAGTGCCCACCTGGCACCATACATAGTTATCACAATATTGTTGACTATAATTCCTATGTTGGACTTCACATTCCCATGACTATTGTATAACTACTGATTTGAACTTCTTAATTTCTTCACCTTTTTTACCCTAACCCTTCTCCCCTTTGGCAGCCATCAGTCTGTTCTCTGTGTCTATGAATCTGTTTCAGTTTTGTTGGTTCATTTATTTTGTTCTTTAGATTCCACATATAAATGAAATCATATGGTATTTGTCTTTCTCCGTCTGACTTATTTCACTTAGCATAATACCCTCTAGATCCATCCATACTGTTGCAAATGGTAAGATTTCATTATTTTTTATGGCCAAGTAATATTCCACTATATATATTCACCACAACTTTTTAATCCACTTGTCTGTTGATGGGCATTTGGGGTTGCTTCCATATCTTGGCTATTGTAAATAATGCTGCAATGAACATAGGGGTGTATGTATTCTTTCGAATTAGTGTTTGGGGTTTCTTTAGATATATACCAGAAATGGAATTGCTGGGTCATAAGGCAGTTACATTTTTAATTTTTTGAGGACCCTCCATACTGTTTTCCACATTCCCACCAGCAGTGCATGAGGGTTCCCTGTCCTCCACATCCTCACCAACACTTGTTGTTTGAGGATTTATTGGTGATGGCCATTCTGACAGGTGTGAGGTGATATCTTACTGTGATTTCAATTTGTATTTCCCTGATGATTAGTGACATTTAGCATCTTTTCATATGTCTGCTGGCCAGATATCTCTATGTCCTCTTTGGAGAATTGTCTATTCAGGTCCTTTGTCCAATTTTTAAATTGGATTGTTTGTTTTTGTTTTGTTTTTTTTTTGGTTTGAGCTATATGAGTTTTTTATAAATTTTGGACAGTAGCCCCTTATCAGATGTTTTATTAGTGAATATCTTCTCCCATTCAGTGGGTTGTCTTTTCATTTTGTTGATGGTTTCCTTTGCTGTACAAAAACTTTTTAGTTTGATGTAGCCCCACTTATTTTTTTCTTTTGCCAAGGAGACATATCAGAAAAAGTATTACTAATAAATGTCAGAGATTTTACTGTGTGTGTTTTGTGCTGGGAGTTTGATGGTTTTGAGTCTTACATTTACGTCTTTAATCCATTTTGAGTTTCCTCTTGTTTATGGTGTAAGAAAGTGGTCTAGTTTAATTTTTTTTGGCATGTATCTGTCCATATGGTGAAATCTTATGAAGAAATAAAAGCAGGGAAGAAGGAAAAAGAGTGCTTTGAGGAACAGTTTGCAATTTAAAACAGAATGACCAGGGAAAGGGGATATTTGAACAAATACTCAAGAAAGAGGTGGGAGTTAGCCTTGTGGGTACCCAGGGCCTGGGAGGTATGTTCTGAGTAGAGGTAACAGTGAGTGAGTAAGCTAAGGCTGGCTGGAATAGCCGCGGTGGGTGGGGCTGGCGAAGAATAATTGGAGATGAGGTCAGAGAGGGAATTGGGGGTGAGTGGGGATAAGATCCTGGGAGGATTTGGGAGTTGTAAGGACTTTGGCTTTGGCCCCTGAAAAGGTGCAAGTCAAAGACCCCTGGCCTGTGCAGCTAGAAGGGTGGAGTGCCCATTTACTACAGTGACCCTTCACTAAAAGCAGAGTTGGGGGAATATGGGAACTCATTTGGGGGCAAGAGATACCCATCAGACACTTTAGCAGAGATGTTGAATAGACCACTGAATGTAAACATCTGGAGTTCTGAGATAGGGCTACACATCTGGAAGTCATCAGCACACGGACTACATTTACATCCATGACATTGGATGAGAGTACCAAGAGAATCAGTGGACACAAAGAGATGCCAAGGCACCGTGTGAGCTGGGGAGAGGAGGATAAACGGGTGTCCAGCGAGACAGAGGAAAACCTGGTGGAGAGTAAGGCCTTGGAAGTCCAGTGAAGAAAAGGTTTCAAAGAGGAGAGTGTGTTAACTTTATCAAATGCTGCTGATAGGTCAGTTTAGATGACCAAAAACTGATCGCTAGATTTAGCAATGGCCACTGGAGGTCATTGTTGTAATTACATTGGAAGCTGACTGCTGATTAATATTCTCTGTCGAGGCTTTTCTGTGCAAAGTGGACATGATATGCTCAGGTGTACACTCTGTGGCTTAGGTTCACCTGTTTCCCTACTTCAGCATCCCCGCAAAATTGTTTCTGCACACCTGTCCTTGTAGACGTACGGTTTTAGAGCTGAGGGATATTCTGGTCGTGCACCCTGTCTGATGGCCACAGAGAACAAGGCTTGGACAGGTTAAGTGATGCAAACCAGCTTGCTCATGGCAGAACCAGGACAACCTCAGGCTTCCAAGTGTCAGGCCTGTTGTTTGTCTCCCACACCTGACCCTCTGTGTAAAGGTGCCGAGGTCAGAGAAGATTAATTCTTGTCCCTCTAATTCGTATTGTTCTCTCTCTGTGTAAGCTCGTTGAGCACAGATGGAAAACTGCTCCACAATGTTCTGGAGTTCTTCAAAACTGGGTTTGAACCCCAGTTCTTCCACTCACTAGCTGTATGACTTGAGCAGAATAATTCATCTCAGTGAGCCTCACTTTACTCATCTGCAAAATGGGCACAACAATGACACCCCATAGAGTTGTGAGAATTAAACTGTCACTTCTCCATAAAGCACTCTGCACCACGCCAGTATGTGAGGAGTATTCCACACATGGTGGTTATGATTATCAGGATATTCGGACTTTAGTTCCAGGACATCAGTCTTGTCAAAACCATCTTTAAAAAGGATTTTAATTAATGCCATTGCCTGGGGTTTATTTGCAAAACAGACTTAGTAGAGTTGCACCCACAGATCTGTTAATATTTTTCCTTGAAGAAGTTACCAGATGTCTTCCCCTCCCCCTCCCCCCCAGTTGCTGCTACTGGGGGAGAAACTCCAACAACTTAAAACAATGTCCTGCACACTCAGCGCAAATACAAAATTTGTTTTCCCTTTATCAGCACTGAGAAAACAGAACTGTCAGCTTCCAGGTCCTTAGTTCGCCATCACTCACTTGGGGAGAGAGCAGCTGGACATGTCAGGAGGACCTGAGAGCTTCTGAGTTGGGAATTCAGGGCTCATGGGACTTTGAGATGCTTAAGGGTTACTCTTACTGTTTAGAGCATCTTCATGGTTACTGTTGGAGATAATGCAGATTGTTTTTCAAATGAATCTCCACCAGTTCTTTTTTTTTAAAAAAAATACATCAGACATTATTTGATAGAGCCAATTAAGTGGTAATGTGTGTTTATAGATTTGCCTTCCTCAAATCAACATCTGCTTAAAAAAATCATTGACTAATCCAAACTTTTAGCCGAGAGCAGGAAGCTTAAAAGAAAGGTTTGGATTATAGGGTATTTTTGAGAATTGTTGCAATTCTGTTTCTTTAAGCATACAGAGGGACTTGGGCTCACTCCAAAGTGGTTTTGCTGTATTATTAGAGTGGAGACTGGTGTAGTGAATTGAAAAGACAAATGTGTTTAAATAAATGATAATTAATAGCATTATTTATTTACATGTATGCAATAAATACTGGAATTCCAATTATGTGCCAGACACAGCTTGGTATGGGCCAATAAGTAATAATTAACGCTAAGCTCTTTTAGTAAGCTTTAATACTATGAAAATAACATGCAAATGGTAAAGAATTTCATGTTACAAAAGTACAATAAAAAATGAGTTTCTTCTCCTTCTCAGAACATTAGACTTTGACTGTCCTTCCCAAGAACATCATCGCAAATCCAGTTATGAGTTTCTTCTTGTTATTTTTTAACATAAATGGTATACTTGAAAGAGTGCACCACCTCTTGCCTTTTCTATTCAGCAATTGTCCTTGTTAATGTTAAGCTCTAACTGATCTATCCCACTGGTTTTATTTCAGTTGCACAGCATTCCACTGTATGGATGCACCATAATTTAATTTTCTAGGCTTCTAACTTATTTTAAAATGGAGACATTACTTCCTGTACTATAGAGTTCTCTTTTAATGAGGACTATATAGAAAAATGTCTACAAATGCTACCCTAGTGCTGGCACATAATACATTCACAATAAATATTAGTAGGATGCGTGACTTGATCTTGTTTGTTCACTTATTATGCGTGATGTTTTTCTATGTAGATAATGAAAAAATAAAATTCAGGACTAAGAATGATCACATTCCAAATTAATGAAGTGTGTGCTCATGAGGTTTGGGTCCTGTCATCTGCATCCCTAGCACCTAATTTGCACAGTGACATGCTCAGTAAACGTCCCTGCTGATGACAGCATGAATAGTTATGTTGTCTATTAGTGCTGAGGGGGAAATGGTATCTCTTTGTAGACCAGCAAACTGTGTCACATTTCATTCTGTCTGGCAGGTATTTTAATTTAATGAATGATGGAGGCCTGAAAATCAGGTCAGACTCTAGAAGCATCTAAATATTGTTCAGAATTATTCTCAGAGTTTTTCAAGCCTTTAGGGATCTGACTTTGAAAACCCAGGAGTTGCAATTTGGGTGGAGGGATCTTCCATTCCCTGTTCCAGAGTCCCTCTGTGTTTTACTTCAGGCGTATATTGGTTCAGTAGACAAATGATCTACTTCTAGGTCATCTGACAATATAGATGTTTTGGAAACTAATTCAGTTGTGAATTGGCTGCCAGTCAGTTATCACAGGTGCTTGGAGGGCTTGTGGTGGGTAAGATTCCCTGCTAGCTGCCACGGAGGTCCCCAAGATGCGTAGGGTGCAAGCCATGCTCTGCGGAAGCTCTCAAGTTGCTTGGGGTCCATGACACTACTTTCACTGAATAAAAGTAGAGTTCGGCTGCCTCTTGCCACCCACAGACAAATTCTAGAGGCAGAGATTTGGTGAGAGAAGGAAAAAGGTCTTTTATTCAAAGGGGTACAATCTGGAAAGATGGCAGGCTCCTCCCTCAAAGCCCATCCCCTCCAGAAACACCCAGAGGAAAACCTGCCACTCTCTGCCAGACCAGTCCAGGGCTGCACCCAGAGTCCCTCTCCCATTTGAAAATACGTCCCTGAGCAGTCACAGTTGGTGGCTGCACCCTCATACAGGTGGCTTAGCCTGTGCTCGGTTTCAGTCTGGTTTTAGGCTTCTTCCTGGTGTCTGTGTGTGTGGCCTGCGCCACCATCGGTCATGTGGCTTCCAGGGCCAGAAAGGATCCTGGGAGCCCCGTGCTGTGGGTCTAAGAGGAAGAGCTCCCCCATTTCTCCCTTCCCTTGGTTTAAACCTCCCAGCCCAAACTTCCCACACTCCAGGAGGGTTGGGGTGGGGGTGGTACTCAGCCAAAACCGTCCTTTCCCCAGGCTAGACTGACAGAAGAGCACCTTGCCCCCCACCATCTTGACCTTCTACAGCCGCATATGGCTACGTCCTCTGGTGTCACCCTAACTTGGGGGGGGGGCAAAAGGGAGTAGGAGGGTTTTTTCCTTAGCCAATAACCTCACTAGCTTTTCAGGTGCTCAGTGGGATGGTCCCCTCCAGCAGCACGTCTTTGCCCGCGGTGGGGAAATCTGTCACCACATACCATACTAGTTTGGTTCCTGGGGCAATGTGACCCCGCCCCGCCTTGGCTCAGTTCCCTCCCTCCGCCCCTCCTCTGCCCCACAGTCTGGCCAGGTCTACCTGTATCTCTACCTCCAGACAGCACACAGTGCGGTATCTTCTGGCCATAAAGAGCAGGGGCTCCCCTCTCTCTCTTTGTGACCTTGGCAAGGTAGTTTGCATCTTTGCCTCAGTTGCCTCATCTGAAGAATGGAGATAATCACAGTACTTACCTCGTGAGAATTAAATGACTTAATACATGAAAGGCACTAGAATAGTGCCCGAGACAGGAGTGGTTAGTAATGCTGAGCTACTGTTACCATGTTATCGCACAACAAATGGAGAAGGAGGTGGTAATAGCTACTGTTTTATAGTAAGCTACTGACGTGGGACAGATGTCAGCCTCGACACGAAGTGCTTCACATTTGTTATCTCATTTAGTCCTTAATGCCCAGTTAATTAAGATATTTTAAAGATGAGAAAACGGAGACTCAGAGAGATTAGGTATCGGCCCAAATCACAATAAGCGATTTGAATCTGTATCTGATTCAAAACCTGTGGTCTCTTCTCTAAACGATATTTGTAGGAAAAGATAGAAAAGGAAGGAATGTTCATTTTGTGGATAAAGAATGAGCCTTAGAGCACTTAAGCAACTTAAGCAACTTGCCCAAGGTCTCATGGAAACCCAGGTTTCTTAGACCAAATCTCGCACTGTTTCTAGATGTTCATAGGGCTGACATGGGAAGGGGGACAATGGGGCTCTCCCAGGGAAGAGAGCCAGGACTGACTTGGGATAAATGTAAAGGGAAAACCATTTCATGAAGCCGTCAACCAGGAAATGAGATGGAAGTGTGTTTGTTCTGAACATAAAGGAGATTGGAGGTAGGTGGTCCAGCATTAGGTCCTCAGGGACAGGGACACAGGGCGCCAGCCCTGTTTGCTGCACTTCTGCCCTGCATCCACACCAAGGCTCTGGCTTCGGGATTCTGAAGGTCTTTCACATCACACAATTTTATTAAATTTATAGGAACTGTTATGCTGTTGGGGAAGCAGATGAGGGAAGATTTGATTTTTACTTATGCCCTCCAGTGTTTTCTTGATTTACTTTTCTTTTATGCCCTGCCATTTTATGAATTCCATGTTATACATCTTATTCATCAATGTAGAGCTATTATTGATCCTTTTCTGTGCCTACTGAAAATGGCCTCAGGGCATCAAGTGCTGGTGAGGAATAATGCCGGAGCCACTAGGGACGGTACATGGAGCCTCATGAGGACAGGGGAGTTGACTGAAGTTGAGACTTGCTTCATTATTCAAGGGAAAAAAATAGTATTTATTAGATGACCTCCTGTTGGGGCTTATTATTTTTCCACTTGTTTTACCTTTATTTGCTTATTCATGGTGGAGGGATTCATATCTTTGATGAAGTTACCTCCTCAACAGTCCTGAGCAATATAGATGAGATCTCTGCCCCCATGCAGTTTACCAAAATGGCAGGAAATACAACTGAAGGTAATGAATGCTATAAGAGAGTAATTACAGGTGCTGTGGGCACACCTGGGGAGGCACCTAACTCAGTGTGTGGAGGTAAGGGATGCTTTCCTGAGGAAGTAATATTTAGGGGGTTGACGTAAGAAACATTCAAACCTGTAGAGAATTTTTATGAGTTTACTTGAGCCAAGCTGACAACAGTTGCCAGGAAGCAAAATCTAAGTGGACTGAGAAAGTGCTCCAGAGAACAGCAGTTTTGCAGCTCATTTTATACATTAGAACCGAAGGAGGAGGCGGGGTCCCGTGAGACCCACTGGTGGTAGATGAGGAGGGTGGGAGAGGGCAAAGCAAGGAGGTCTCTGGGTCGGGTGAAAAGTGACACAGAGACACACAGTCCTTTCACAGTGGCGGGTCCAGGGTAGCTAACACTCACAGCACGCAGGGATGGTGTTCGGGGAACAAGATGACAGCGAGGGATTCTGTGGTCTCCTGCTCTGGTGTGGTGGGTGTGACCTGGGGGGTCTGGAAAGGGGGGGTTACTCTGACATTTCAAAAGTTTGTCAAGTTAGATGCAAAAGGGCAATTGGCAGGCTCACTTAAGGAGCATATTGACCTTTATCAAGGAAGCTGGAGGCCGAGGACATGACTACCTGCCGTCACTCTATCCCAGCTGAGAAGTTTTGCTTTCAGACCATCCTGTGTGCTGGCTTTCAGTCTCTGAGTTTGTAGGTCCCACCATGGAGACCCCCCGAGCATCACTGGGTTAGCATGCGATGCCTTTTTTGTCAACAAGAGTAAGCCCTGAAGATGCTGAGAATCAGCCACAAGAAGGTAGTTCCAGGCAGAGGAAGCAACGTGCATAAAAACTGAGGGACAAAGAGAATGCTGGTGCATTTGAGGGACTGGGCATTTTGCTTAGTTGAGAGACTAGAGGCAGTGGGTGCGGACTGGACAGTGGTGGTTTACAAAAACCACATAAGCCACTTATATAAAGGATCTTTAGAGCGTCGGGATGCCATTATAGAAATAAAACTAGGGCGTAGCATCTGAGATTTGAATTGCAGAAAGGTCAGGATAGTGGGGGGGATGGTGAGGGTCTCAGCACATGCAAATGCCCTGGGGTGGAAGGAGCAGAGCACAAATGAAGAACCTAACATGCGGCCAGCTTGGCTGTAGTGCAAGGAATAACGAGGAAGAGCCCTGTGAAGGAGTTTCCACTCTGAATCTCCTAGTCGCGTCAATGACTTTTTACTTCAGCTTAAGAAAACCATCACTTGAGCTTCAGTGTGGCTAATGGACCAGGGGAGAGGTGTCAACAGTAGAAGAGAGAGAAACCAGTTAGGGCATCCTTGTCGTGGTCCAGGGAAGAGAGAGGTGATGACAGCTTGGAGGAAGATGGACGAGTAGTAAAAGTGGAGAAAAGGGGCCCAATTTGTGTAAACTTTGAAGAACTTGCTACAAGACAAGGGATCAGGATTAAAAGGAGATTCCTTGGCTGGTGTGGCTCAGTGGATTGAGTGCCAGCCTGCAAATCAAAAGGTCACCGGTTCAATTCCCAGTCAGGGCACATGCCTGGGTTGTCGGCCAGGTCCCCAGTAGGGGGTGCGTGAGAGACAACCACACATTGATGTTTCTCTCCCTTTCTTTCTCTCCCCTTTCCCCTCTGTCTAAAATTAAATAAATAATTTTTTTTTAAGGAGAGCCAGGTGCTTTATGCCCAGGCTGTTGGCTATGAATTTCAGAGATCCTACCTCATGTGGTTGTCCAGAGTAGGCTGGTCTGGGAGACTAGTAGAAGGCAGCCACAGGATGGTGTGTGTGGTTGCCCAGATGCTCACAAAATAACCCACTGGACATCCCCAGAGGAGCTCCTTACTGTTGGATAGGAGGGAAGCCTGAGGTTTATAGCGTGATTATGCAGCACACTTGCTTCCTGAGCTATAATGTCCATCCTCTCCTTCTCTCCTCATGACTTTGATCTGTCGGTCTTGCATCTGCCCTGTGGAGCCTAGTAGGGCAAGTGTGATCTGTCTTCCATACAACAAACGTTCCAAGACAGCTACTAAATAGTCCTCCTCAAGGTGCGCATTCCATTTGTTCAGCCACCCATCGTGGGACTTGCTGTCAAAGCCCTTTGCCAACCTGTCAGTCATCGCCCTTCAAATACCTCTCATTCCTTAGTGCACTTCCTTAAACATGATGGATTGCCACTGGCTGTCACCTTGACAACAGACAAAGGTCTTAGGAGAAGATGGTGCAATTCTTCATTTAACATTTATGTTTCTGGTTATAAAAGGTAATATATACTCACAGACAACTATTGAAAAATACAAAAAAAGCATCAGGAAGAAAAAATGTAAAGTCCTATAATACTGTCATGTAAGGACAGTTATCTTAAATTCTGGCTTAATGTCTTCCAGTCTTTTCTATATGTGTTTGCTATTATTTTTACTGGGTACAAATAAGTCTCTTGCTTTTGTCTTTAACTTTTTCATGTCACTGGAAGTTTTCATTGGCGTTGTTTTATTTAACTAGTTCCTGCTCTAATAGTTTTCAGTCATGCACTCATAAATAACATCCGGTTGCACATGACAGCATTGCAGCATGCAAATCTTTTTTGCATGTTTTATCTCCTTAGGATAGATTCCTAGGATGGGATGCTGGGTACAGACATTTTCTTGACACATGGCCAGATTGTCCTCCCAGCAGAGTAGATGAACTTCATCCTTCAGTCTGCCCTGGCCCAGTCCAGAGGATACAATAAATAGAGATATTAGTCCCGAATATGAGGAGGGCAGTAGTAGACAGAATACCATGAAATGAAACAGCTAACCTTTCTGAGTGCTCACTTGTGTGTCACACACTGGCTAAGCATGTTTTATATATTTATATCAAGTACTTCTCTCATCAGCTCCACACATCAGGTGCTGTTACAGAAAGAAACAGATGCGGATAAACAGCGAAGATAATATCGGTACAAGTAACAGAGTACTTGATTAAAAAAGATTTTAGTTCTCAATTTTTAAAAAGTGACGCTTTTTTTCAAGTGTAACAGATAGAAAAGTGCACACACATCTTCCAAGGTATTGTTTGATGAACTATCCCAGTTATCACCTTTGTAACTGTCATCCAAATCAAGAAATGGAATTTATCTGCATCCCAGAAGCAAACCTCATGGCCCCCCTTCACCTCCTCAGGAAAAGATGGTAGCCACCATTCTCATTTCTCACATTTCAGGTTATCTTTGCCCATTTTTGAGCCATATGTAAAGGCAATCATAGTGTATATGTTTTTTTCTTTCCCTCCACATTTTGATTTGTAAGATTAACTTATTGCATGTAGCGGTGAGTAGTGCATTTTCATTACTGGAGAGCACTCCTGTTGTAAGGTCACACTGCAGCCCGTCCTGTTCCTGTTGATGGACACTCGTGTTCTTTCCGGTTTGGGCTACTATGAAAGGTGATTGTGAATGTCTTCATACAGCAAAAGCCACACATGTGCTTCAGGCCCAGGGGAGACTTAAGTAGTTTCCTATTTTTCTATTTCCAAAACATTTCTTTAAAAAAACCTGTTCTGTGTGTTTGTGTGCATGTGTTTGAAAGAGCAAGAACACACACATGTGGGTGATCATGGTGTGATCACACAGTATGCTGGCTTCCCGAGCTGCAGTCTTCATTCTGCCCTCCTGTCCTGGGGACTTTGATCTGTTGGTCTTGGTTCTGCTCTCTGGAGCCTAGTGGAGCAAGTGAGGTCTGTCTTCCACACAACAGATGTTCCAGGACAGTTGTTCTGGTAAATAGTCCTCCTTAAGATGCACATATCATACATGCGTGTACAGGAAGGAGTGAGGCTGAGCTTCTCAGGGAACCTGCTGCAGAGAAAGGCTGTCGGTCCTCCAGTCAGAGGACGTGGTCACGGCCTCTAGGAGGGATGATTGCTCTGATGAATGGGACATTAACTCTGCAGCTGGCAGCCCCGGACAGGAGGCGCTTTGGGAAGAGGAATGTTGCTCTAATTTAATTATGAATATCAGGGAGGCAAAAGATGACCCTCTCCCACCTGCTGTGCTGGACGGAAGAATGCTGCTGGGATGTCTCTCAGGTCTTTCCCGTGTACAGAAGTGGAGGGCTGAGGGACTGTGGGTATCGTGCAAGCAAGGCTCACCTCCACGCAAACGGAGTGTGAACACCAGAGATTTTGGTACACAATCTGGTCAGTCCCATAAGTCCCTTATTTCTGAACTTGATACATTGCAGCTGTATACCGGGAAGGAGAAACACAGTGACTGGATCACAGGTCCTGGTGTGCCTGGGGTGGTCCCAGTTTACACCTCCTGTCCTGGGGCAGCTGTTCATAGTTCCCCCTTTTAACTCGTGAAAGTGTCCTGATTCGTATAGTAAATTATATGGTCACACACTTTGGCACAGTGTGTGAGGCTCTGCCACTTACATGCATGTGACCTCCAATGAGTTACCCTGCCTCCCTGAGCTCCATAGGCCACACCTGCCACACAAGGGGGAATAAAGATGAAGTGAAGTGTAGGCAGTAGACCGTCAGCCCTGTGCTGACCAGAAAAGGAACTGGGATCTTAAGGTCTTTAAAGTTTTATCTTGTCTGTCATTGTCATTGTAGCTGAAATTTTCTCCAAACGATAAACTGTGACTGACTGAGGCAGAGGCTGGGAAGCTGTGCATTTCTGTCTTGCTTCTTAAAGAGTTTGTTTTTCTTCTCCCCAGAATAAGAGGAATAATTAATTGTCTGGGCTTTCCTTCAGGGTTAGTCTGTAAGTCTGTAAATGTAGAAGCTAACAGCATTTGAAAGGGGTCCCGACCGTCAATTAAGCAGCATTGGATTTAAATGCCTCAGTCTTCACTTTAGGGGCATGACTAAGGAATCCTGAGATAATAATCAGTATTTCTGGAGTGATTTTACAATCCGGTTTATGCCTGTGGTCCTGGTATAATTATTAGTAGCATTCCCTTTCACTCTCAAACATGTCTCAGCGTTGACAATAAAGTGTGCCGTCACCCTAAATATTTAGGGTCTGTGTAAGCCTATTTTGAGGGCAGGAGTCTTAGCCTAGAAACAAGGCTAATATGCATAAACAGGAGACTGGTTAGGTAAACCGTGGTATGTTCCTACAATGAATTACTATTATGTAGCAGTAAAAATGAATGTAATCTAATTATTTGCATAAATATGGGTGAAAGCCAAAAAATTAAATATTGAATGAAAAAGCAATTTGCAGGAAAATTATCTACTATACGATTTCCTTTACATGAAGTTTAATAAGTAAAATTAAATGATTTATTGCTTAGGGTACCGATACATGTGATGAAACTATAAAGAAAAACATAGGAATGATTAAGTCAGCATTCAGACTGATGTTTGCTTGCTCTGGGTCAGGGCTAGGGAGGGGCCAAGAATCACAGAAGGACACCAAGGGGCTTCCCAGATACTGACTTGACTCTCTCCCTTGAACTC
This sequence comes from Macrotus californicus, assembly GCA_007922815.1. Taxonomy (NCBI): domain Eukaryota; kingdom Metazoa; phylum Chordata; class Mammalia; order Chiroptera; family Phyllostomidae; genus Macrotus; species Macrotus californicus. Next base: position 26 of record VMDR010003868.1, on the reverse strand, counting down.
TGGGATGGGCACCCAGGTATTTCATT